>CAUYQV010051063.1:0-33540 GCA_963574575.1 Galagoides demidoff
GCTGCGTAGTATTCCATGGTGTACATATACCACAGTTTGTTGATCCATTCGTGGATCGATGGGCACTTGGGCTTCTTCCATGACCTGGCAATTATGAATTGGGCTGCAATGAACATTCTGATACAAATATCTTTGTTGTAATTATCTCCCATTTCTTGACACACAGCTCCTAAAACCCTTTGAATCCTTGGATTGATAAGAGTATCTTTTGCATGCTAATGAGATGAGCAGTGGCTGGGGGCTCCTGGATAGTTACAGCATGGGAGCTGATTGCTAAGGAAATGAACCATGTGATTAGGAGGTTGGAATTTTCAGTCCCACTCCCCACCTCCCAGGATGGGAAAGAGATGGAAGATTTACCAACAGCCAGTGGTAATCAATCATGCCTACATAAGGAAGCCTTCATATGTGGGTCATTATGAAAGTCTGAGATATACAAAATCAAGAAGTGTAAAATCTGCAGAGACAGAAGCAAATGAAGCCCTACAGGCAACACATATAAGTCGAGTAAGCTGAAACTTGCAGGTGTGAATCAGAAAGGATACCATTGACTGTGTTTCTTGGAAGTGAAATAATGGACCATAACATAGCCTGTCTCAAAACTTTCATAGTGACCTACACAGAAACCCCAAAGGACTGGGTTAGGAGAGCTTCTGGAGAATAGAACACATGGAGCTTCAGGGATTGGGGGGGTGGTGGTGCACAAAAGTTCTATCTTTCACATACCTTGCCCTATATATCTCTTCCATCTTGCTGTTCATCTGTATTCCTTATGATATCCTTTACAATACATGGATAAATGTAGGTAAAGTGTTTCCCTGAGTTCTACAACTCACTTAGCAAATTAATCCAACCTAAGGAGGGATCATGGGAGCCCTCCTGACTCATAGCCAGTCGATCAGAAGCACAGGTTACAAACTCCTATGTGTAACCAGCACCTGAAGTGGGGAGCAGTCTTATGGGATCTGTGGGAGATATCTGTGCTATCTCCAGGTGGGTAGTGCTAGAATTGAATTGAATTAGAAGATACCCATCTGATATTTGTTGGAGAATTTCTAATGGCAAGCATCTGGTGTCAGAAGCATTGTGAATGGTGTATGAAAGTAGGGAGGAGAAAACACCTTGGTTCTTTTTCTGTCTCTAGACCCACTAATTTCTAGTTCAGGCCCTTTAGAGTCCTAGTAGGTGTCAGCATTGAATATTTTCCTGAATCTGGGTTACTCTACGTCACCTTTGAGTACAGCTCCCCTGTAACTGTCAATTGGAGAGAGAAGCACATTCAAAAAATTTAATTGTTTATTAAAGTCCTGCACTTAGACTCTGAGCTGGTCATCGATGGTGCATAGTTAACCCAAAATGTCCCTGTCCTCATGCAGTCCATACTCTGATGGAGAGGCTGGATCCATGATTGTTAAGACTAGAGTCCGATCTAGATTTGAAGGCCAGCTCTGTGACTGTCACTTAGCATTACTGTCTCTTAGTCTCTTCATCTATAAATAGAATAACAGTGCAATCAACTCTATAGCATTTTGTGAAGATTCAATTTGATGATGCTTGTAAAATGCTTAGCACAGTGACTGACACAACCAATAAATAGAAATTGAAATCTTAGTTAGGTTTCCTCTAAAAGCAGAACCTGAGACAAGGGAGGCAGTCCCAGAAATAAGGGAATATGAGACAGGACAACAGAGGAAAAGTGAATATAAGGGTATTTTGCTGAAATTTCTGTTATTGTCAGTGGGGGTCTTAATCCCACTGAGACCTATTGAACAATTAACAGAATGCCTGCTGGAATTGTTCATTTGAATGACAGCAAGCAGGCTCCATGCCCCTTTGGTTAAAGATTGTTCCTTCTGGATTAAAGCTGTGCATGGGTTGAACAGACTTTCATGGCATGAAAAAGAGCCCTAGAGAGCTTTTTGGCCCAGGATTGAGGTGTAACTCGACATGAAGTGAGTCTATTCTCCCAGAGAATAGTCTGCGATTCTCAGCCTGTGGGTTGCAGCCCACAGGAGCTGTATTAAAGGGCCGCAGCATTAGGAAGGTTGAGAACCACTGGTCTACAATAGCTGAGATCAGAGATGAGGGGTGGGGATGTGGTGTGGAACACCAGAGGTATCTGCTACAGTCCACCCCTTGCTACTCTTAGAGCTGCTCATCCCCCATGTTAATTTCATACTGTCACAGTCTTCATGGTGGTACCAGATACAATCTCCATAAAAGACCTAATACGGGAAAGTTAGAGGAGCAAGTTCAGTGTCCTCTGCTGCGACAGGTGTTGATTCCAAGTCTGCCAGGTGAAATGATCCAGACCCTCATCCCTAATTAATCTGAGTTTTTGGTTGACTTGACTTGCCACACTGAGCTGAATTTTCTATAACTGAGCATAGAAGCACCAAGTGTACTGCAATTTTATAGCATCATGGTTCTCTGTGGCAATCAGTATAGTAACTCCCTCCTTTGCCTCTGGCCCACCGGTATCCTGGAATCCAGGATAACCAGGCAACATTTTTAGTTTTAAGTTCAGTGGACTCTTTCCTGTGTGGATCAGTCAACTGTGTTGGCTCACGGGAGCATCCCTCCACCTCTGGAAAACAGGACCTAATATTTTGAGGAGCCTAGGCTTTGGGGAACAAGAAGCCCACATTTGCTGAATCACTGGGAGTGATGGTGACAGGGATTAATATTTCTTTCACCTTTTGAATCTCACACCGTTCTGTTTTAGCTAGAACAGGGTATTGCACCACACCCCAAGCATTTTAGAGCATATGCTGCTTTCTGTAGTACAATATTCCAACCCCATAGGATGTTGCTATCAAGTTGATGCATTAACTCATCCCTCATAGACCGTTCCATTGTGCTACTAGGCTCACTGTTTCCAGTGGATTCAGCATGTGGTAAAACCAGCAGATCTTACAACAATTTGTTCACTCACTCATCCTTAACCATAAGATCGATCCCTTTTGCTGAGGTGATTGATGTTACCTGGGGTCCCATGACAGCAAATTAGGCAACAGCTCTCAGTTGATGGGGTTGGTAAAGGCACTGTGGTCAGGAAAGGCAACCCCTAAATAACCCCATATCTTGAGTAAATGTCTCTTCTGGTAAGAATGAGTCACTGTTCCACCCCTCTGGCCCAAAATAGGAGTCTAAGATAAGCAACATTTTTATTGTTGTTTTATTTAAATTTTATTTCAAAATATAAATTAAGGAGATACAAGTGTTTTTGTTGCATGGATAGTTTGTATAATGCATAAGTCAGGGCTTTTGGTGTGTCCATCACCAGAACAGTGATCATTTTACCCAATATGTAAGTTTTAATACCATACTCACCCTCTTGCCCTCCTCCTTGTTGGTTTCTCATGTCCTTTCTCTGGCTTTGGGACCATGGGTACCTATTTATTATCTCTGACTTATTAGTGAGAATATATGGTGTTTGCTTTTCTGTTCCTAAGATACTTCACTCAGGATACTGGTCTCCAATTCACTCCATATTGCTGTCAATGACATTATTTCACTCCTTTCTTATGGCTTAGTACTCCATGTGTGTGTGTGTGTGTATGTTTGTATACATATCACATTTTCTTTATCCACTCATGAAGGCCAGAGAGCTGCTAATAAGCAGATAATGCTTAAGTGTGAGATCAAGAGAGTCTCGGTGAGAACTTAAGAAAAAGTAGTGGGAGGGCACACACAGTTGAACTGCAGGCTGAGAACCTCAGCCTGGATGTGCTGGTGAGAGGCATGACAGCATTGCCAAGAAGCTTAGTGGTGGCCCTCCTCTGCAGGCCAGGGGGGACGGAGGAGAGGTGACCCCAGAGCTGGATTCATTAACATCCATGGGAAAGATGGAGCCACTCAGAGGCTGGATGGTGGCTCTTAACTGCCAGAAGGCAGGAGGCTGCAATTACTTTGATGATCACCAAAGCCAGAGTATCAGACAAGGCCTATAAGGATTGGTAGCGATGGTTGATAGAGCACACCATCTATAGGGACAAAATAGGCGGGCCATTAACACGGAAAATGCAAGAATGGAGGAGTAGCACAAGGCTGAGGTTGCCCAGTAAAAAGCCACAAATCTTTGCTCACTTTCCAGATCTGAGCCAATTTTCAGATCTAGAAACCATTAAACATAAAGGTGGCCATATCCTTAGAAAAACAGGACCTGCAAAATTACAGCAAGCATATACAATGACAAGTTCCCCAGTTCTTTTCCAAAGGGATTTGTGGCTGTTTACTTGGGAGACTGTGTGCTGAGCAAGTATTTCCAGGACCTATGGACAGAGTTTGAAGCGACACTGCTGTCCAGTGACCCAAAGTGCAATTACAACCCCCTGTTAAAGTGGGCACCTACAGGAGCCCCAGCTAAAGATTGGCTCACAGTGGGCTCACTGGGTCAATGGACTCCATCTTTTAAGGACCTAGATGATGAAAGTGTGGCAGTCCCTCTCACAGCTCCATTTAACACACAAGTCTGGCACCAGTAGGAACTGATGCACCCCAGAGAATGGAGACTCCACAGACTCAACCAAGCAGTCACTCTGATCACGGCTGCTGTGTGTGTTGAGGTATCCTTGCTTGATCTGACTTGTAAGGACTCCGTTACAAGGTATGCAGCCACTGATTTGGTGACCTCAGACTTTTAAATTCCAACTAAAGAATACCAGAACAATTCACTTCTACAAGGATGAATAATATTCATTTATAGGGTGAATTTTTCCACTCTCTGTTATAATATAGTCCAAGGACAGCTAGGTTACCTGGATATCTCAAGAACTTCACACTCACCTGCTACATTTACAACTCCATGCTCATTGGACAGCCCTCTGAAGGCCTTGTCTTCCAGAGGGTGGGAGATAAGCCCCATGGAAATTCAAGAACTTAACACTTCAGTGAAGGTTTTAGGGATCAGAGTCAGGGTATACTGGGATAGCCCCTCTAAATGAAATGTAAGTCATCTTGCAACTCTTGTTAAAAAGAAGGAAGCAAAGCATCCTGGGCTTCTGTAGGCAATACATTCCACACCCAGCCATATGGCTCGGGCCCAAATACTAGGTGACATGAAAGACCACCAGCTGCGAAGAGGGTGGGGTCTTTAGAGGGAATGGCACTGACAAGTCCAGGCTATGGGGCGATCAGTCCTGGTGTCTGGGTGATGTTGTTGGGCAGACCTAGCATGATGGAGATGTCAGTGACAGGAGAAGATGTGGGTGGAACTTATTGCAAGCTCCCAGGGGAAAATCATGGTGCAGGTCCCTGAAATTCTGGAGTGAGGTCATGCATACTGCAGCACAGAATCACACCCCTTAGAGAATTATCCTGTGGTGCATTACTAGGTCCTGGCAGAGAAGAACCCAGTGTACTAGACTGTGGGCTCCAAGTGACCATTCATCCAGAACTTGTCATTAGATGTCCTGGCTGCAAATCCCTTTGGGCAGGACTGGGGTATGTTTACAGTTATATATTTGTAGTGACCCAGTCCCCTTCAAACAATGAGTTTAGTAAGTTTGATAAGTCGTTTAGATTTGGAAGTATTTAGTAAGGGATTGTGATTTTCCAATGTTATGGTTGACATAAAACTTCTCATCAGATCTTGACTTTTTCTGATTTAATAAGTTAAACAACATTCAATCTGGCCGTCTGCCAACCTTACTTCTAGGAAAGGGACCTATGTCAGTTTGCTTGGCTGATCCTGTCTGCCATGTTGCATTTACTGCCCATTAAAGTAAATTATTCCTTCCTTACCTCAGATGGTTAAGCAGCACAACCTGGCCCTGCTATTCCAGACTCATTCACATATACCTGAGAGACCATTTCCATGGTAGCACTGCCTGATATTAACCCTGACCTAACAAAGTTTGTCAACACTGGGATTATCAAAAAAGAATTCCTAGGCTGAGTATGGTGGCTCACGCCTATAATCCTAGCACTTTGGGAGGCCAAGGTGTGTAGATCGCCTGAGCTCAAGAGTTTAAGACCAGCCTGAGCAAGAGCGAGACCCAGTCTCTACTAAAAATGGAAAAACTACCTGTGTGTTGTGGCAGACACCTGTAGTCCTAGCTATTTGGGAGGCTGAGGCAGGAGGTTCACTGGAACCCAGGACTTTGGGGTTGCTGTGAGCTAGGATGCCACAGCAAACAACCCAGGGCAAGAGTGACACTCGGTCTAAAAAAGAATCCCTTGCTGTGCTGATGAAGGGATCCCATGGGCACTCTCTTGGGAAATATCATTAGGTGGTGGTTCCCTGTTCTAGAAAGTGCATTTATTCTAACAGCCCCACATCCCTGTACCTTCTGGAACCTTCATCAGAACTCTGCCCTGGCAATTCTAGCATCTCCATTTCACATGTTGCAGGCTGTCACTGTATCCTCTCTTGCAGCATGTTAGGACCACCCTGAGACATCTCAGGATAGTAAGTCCTGCATTATGAGAATGTGCTTTGTGTTTACAGTTCTCTCCTACCCAGTCTTATCTCTTGCTCCAGCTCTCAAGATCCACCACCACACACGTTTTTCTCAGATCTTACCAGGACATATTAACCACATGATGCAACTCATTCAGTGGGAAAGCCATTTCCTCCCAGGGAAGGGACTAATTTCCTTGTTCAGGCTATGCTTACACCTGGCCTTCCTTCCTGGACTGGGACAATGAGTAGGATGATCTGGATGAAGAAAAGCTCTCTCCTGTGGGATAAGTCTGTGCATTGTTACCAGGGTAGATGTGTCTACTCTTAGTTTGTAAGGAGAGAGCTGCTTTTGCTAGTTGGAGAATTTAGGAGAACCTGGATGTTCGTGGTTCTCAAAGGCATCCACCCAGTGTTCCCATTCCATGTTTCAGGAATCATTCCCTACTAAGGTCCTAATTTTAGCTTAGAGGATCTTTCAAGGCCTTAAAGTCAACCTCCTTTGCAGTTGTGCCACCCTTATAGGTAAACCCTGGGTCTAATTTTTAGCATGGTCTTACTCTAGTTTTAGGAAATTTTTATCTACTTTTTAAAAGCTTCCAGGAGGCCTTCAGATTTTCACAGCATGTTCTATGTTGATAGCAGATCATTCGAGACTTTCATTTTCTTCAAGACTTTAAAGGCAGTTAACAAAGCCAGCTAGCACCCTAATGCTCATGATTACCACTGCCTGTATACCCAGGTACGAGTGTGAATCACACCTCAGTGCTGCCCTTTTCTCTCAGCTGCATCCCAAGCCACCACTGAGTGTCTTAATAATAAAATGCTATTTGAGTGGTGGGACTCCCAGTTTCAGATTTCCACTGAAAGTCTGCTCTCTAAGTTCCCTTCTAGGATCAACTAACCTAGTGTGGTTCCATGAAAGCAGAGCCTGAGGCAGGGATTTAGATAAAAAGGGAGTTTATTTAGGAGAGGGTCCTGGGAAGGAGCAAGTAGCGCAGAGGAGGAAAGACAAGGTGCAAGGTCCTGAGACTGCTGCAGCGCCAGTGAGGGCCCAGCTCCCCGAGTAAAGAGTTTGATTTAACATGAACATTGATATGGGCCTGGAGAAACAGATGATGAGAAGGAGGCCCTCAGCCTCCCTATCCCTGGGCCCTTGCAGGTGATAGGGGCATCACCCAGGACCCTGATCCCATCAGCAGTGTATATTTCCTTTGTTTCATCCACTTGCAGGCTGGTTTCCACGCCGAGGCAGCTCTCCTGACCTCAAAGGTTCCTTTAGCCTCCCCTTATGAGAATAGGGAGTGGGCTTTGATCTCTACCACCTTTCAATGTTCTAAGCCAAGCCTCAGACTGAGCTCTTAGCTCTCACTAAGGTTTTCTCCCTCAGGGTTTCAGCAGAGCCATCTGGGAAAGCAGGGTGAGCCCATCAAAGGTCTGTGTCCCTCAGGGGCCATTCAGGTCACTGGTCTGTGCTATTAATGGGGACATCAAAGTCCAAGGAAGTGATGTCAAGTGGTTATTCATCTTTCTAGAAGATTAGATGATCCTTTTTATGGCCCAAGAACCGCAGAAGCCAGCCTACCATCCTGATCTTTCTGTTGCTTCTCAATCCTTCTACTGTCCTTCCCCAAATTGCAAAGTCTGCAGCTTGGAGGCAAGAAACATGGGCTTGAGTCTCAGCGGTGCTATTTCTCAGCCTTGTGAGACTGCACCAGCCTTTCTGGCTTGCAGAATCTCAGTTTCCTCATCTATAAAATGGGAATGATTGTATTAAATTAGGTAACACATGCAAAGAAAGCATATATCCCCAGGCCTGGTACCTATAAGGCATTCTACAAATAAACTCTAGTGTCACCACTTCCTGACATCATCAGCGTTTCCCAACAAGAAGGCCCTGTACACAAGGCCTGAACAGACATGCAGACAGAACAGCAAACAGAAGACACAGTTAGCGAACCATTTTCTCAAGTTCTCTTTGCATTCTGATTCTGTAGACGAGAGACACTCAGTTTGGTGGTAGAATGTCTTTTATATATATCTAATGGTTGTTAATTTCCATTTTTAATAAAGAGGGAATACCTTGCTCCACTGGTTAATGGTAGATAATTACATTTAACTCAATCTGGTAAACATGGTCCTATTCAGTAATTAAAATAGTCTCTTTAGGTACAATGATCTTTTCCAAATTTATCCAAGCCCTCTCAAACTTTCTTCCCACCCTACCCACGCTCCTCACTAGTCTGGCTGTATGTGTGGAGGAAAGCTGATAGGGCCCCATGAGAAAATGAGAGGGAGCTTGGACTCACTTGTAGAGGTCTCCCCAGCACTTTCCCTCTGCACCAGGCTCCTGGGAGGATGGAGGATAATATTTTCTAAAATGGTGAGCTCATGGTCTAGACCGAACCCTGCTGACCCTCTGCTGATTACCCAGTGCCACACTCCAGTCCTGACCAACACTCAATGCTCTGTTCCTGCCCAGGCCAGGCTGCGATCCATCCTATTCCAAAGCCCGGAAGTGCCTCTGTAGCTCCCTGGCCTGCTCTTCCCCTGTCTCCCAGTAATCTCCTCCCAGTTCTTTCTTGGGGGGCCCCAGGAGACATGCAAGTAGCTGTGATGGACACATGCCTGGAAACGCCAGTGGTGTGCTCTCAAGGAGGGAGTTGGTCATGGCCATAACTAATTAGAAAATGAGAGAGGTTGGAAAAGCAGAGCACTAAGGGGTTCTGGAGGCTGAGAGAAAAGTCCTTGGAAGAGCTTCTTGGCAGAAGTGGAAGTTGAAGTGGGCTTGAAAGGATAAGAACCTGGAGAAAACAAATATCCAAAGTGGGGGCAGGGGAGGGATTTGACAAGAAGATAGGACATGTGAAGTCACTTTTCTTTTTTTTGCAGTTTTTTGGCCAGGGCTGGTTTTGAACCCACCACCTCTGGGCATATGGGGCTGGCACCCTATCCTTTGAGCCACAGGTGCCACCCCATGTGAAGTCACTTTAAAACTGTTCAATGAACAGTGGTAATTCTGGGCAGATGGAAAGATAGAGTTTGAGGGCAGGGAGAATATTCTTGGTGGCAGTTAGGGAGGGCCGGAGAAGAAATATAATCTAAGAAGTCTTGAGGTTGCCAAGAAGGCTGTAGACAAAATGGACACTCAAGATCCAGTTGGCAGGCCCAGCTGAGATGCCATTCTGAGATGGCAAAATCTGTACTTTCAGAGCCACTCACCTATCCTGGAAGCAACAATTTTCTTTCTCTTCTTAGAAACTTTTCAGCTTCTGCAGCCTGTGCCGATTCTTCTGGCATCACAGGCAGGTCTGGAAACCTCATTCATACTCAGGTCGCTGGAACTTATAATCCTACAGTGTCTGTTCAGTTGTCACCATAAATGGGGACACTGAGGCCCAGAGGAAAGAAGGGAATGTTCTCAAGGATACCCTTGGTTCCGAAGAACAATCAGCATAGAACCCAGTTCTCTGTTAAGGATCTCAAGGTCACAGGCAAGGGCATTTAGCTGCTTAGGGCTGCCGTAACAGGAACAGCTCACATGGAAAGGCAGGGAGAAGGAAGGAATCACATTCTTCTTTACAGCTTTTTAAAGAACAGTGTGTAGGTGGGTCTTAGCAAGCAAGATTTAGACTCCAGTCTAGTAAATGTTATTGACTACCTACAATATGGCCAGGACATGAGCTAAGTGCTTTGATAATCTAAAAAGCTATAAGTCTTTGCATCCTCTTGACAACAAATATGTCTATAAACAGGCAGTCAGGTATTTATATTCTCAATGTTAAATCTAAAAAAGTAAACCCTGCAGGCAAGATGGAAACATTTTAGAAATGCCCACCCCTCCTCCGTTCACCTCCAGAGATTTATGCTCAACTCAAAGGTGGACAGTTTGAACATGCAGACATCTAATAAAAAACAATCTTTTTCATCCTTAGCCCCAACCCATAGTTCTCAGCCATCATCATACTTAGGGACTGGTGTCCCCTGTTGTTCACTGGATTTCATGGGCAATTTGCAAGATTTTCAAGGTTAATTTGAACCATATGATCGTTGCTAAATTAAGAATCAAACCCTCACCTAAGTTTTCTCTGCAGTCCTTTTTCCATAATTCCCTGCATTTTCGGCAACGCATCAGGAGTGGGGTTGGAGTTGGGGAAAAGAGATTATTTCCTGTTGGTGGAGTTCAAATCCTCCGATGCAAATCCCCTTGGGTAAAGTGCCTCAGGCAGTCAGATAGCCTCTGGCTATGACCTTGAAGAAGGCCTCCCTGCTTGTTTGTGCAGAGTTCTGTATCCAGCAGGCACATAATACCTGCTTGTGGCTCCCCTGCCTTTCTCATAAACTGACTACTCTGGGAAACCTGTGCTTTAGATGGATGCGTTTCAAACAGGCTATGGCTATTGTTACATCCCAGGGCCCTGCCCCCACATCTTCAGAGGCTGGGCAGAAGGCTACATTTTCAAGTGCCCTAGATAATTCTGACCCTATAGGTACAGCCCTGAGTGTTTGAAAAGCCCCTTCCTGGACCCTTTCCCTAAATGAGGCGTGGAGACTGCTGTGGGCAGACTGGTGCTGCTCCTGGATCCTGACCTGGATCTCCCTATGACTCACCAGCTGATTTTCAGAACAGCCTTATAATGGAGAGAGCACTGCAGTGAGAGCCAAGAATGCCAAGATGGGGCCCAGCAGAGCTGCTTTCCGTGACTTCACCACCTTCTGCCTGTCTCCAGACCAGAACTGCAGACAACTGGCCTAAGACGAAGCTGGTAGAAATGCTGTGTTGTGCTCACATGGTGACTTTCAAAAAAATTGAGGCTACATTTAAAAATAGAGCAATGCCATGGACTGTTGATTTGGCCTGCCTACACAGTCACAGGCCACACACTTCTGGAGCTGAGAAATCACGGCCTGCACAGAGCTTGGGCCGCCCAGCTTCCGGCAGCCCCCTCACTCTCTTTCACCTTTCCTGGCCAGTGGCATTCGCTGCTTGCTTGCTGCCTTCACAGCCCCTGGAGGCATCTGACTTTGAGATCTCTGGCTTACCTGGTCTGAAATGTCCTTTCTAATTCTAGTGTATCTACCAGTCCAAAGCCTACCAAATTAGCCTTCCTAAGTTCAGGAGTTAATCATCAGCTTCTTACGTCATCAGAACAGGAAAGTCTTGCTTAGCCAATTCCTCTGAAAATATTGGTCTGATACTATTCTTCACTATCCTTGAGACCTCTGTCTACCTGTTTGCATCTGCCTGTCACCACGAAGCCCTTGTTGGCCCCTGATCGAAGTTCCCTGGGCCAATAGCTGTTGTGGATATCCAGGGAGACCAGGTGGCCCAGCAGGATGGACGAGGATTGGGTGCACCCAGGGAAGGCCTTGATCTGGGCTGTTGGGTTGCTTGCAGCCACCACCAAGGGTGAGATATCCAGGGCTCTCAGATTACGGGGTGGGGGAGGAATTTCTACTGGTGGGAAGTAAGTCATTTTTCAGAGGTCTCTGAGGGCCTATGGAAGGGCACATGGCATCCTCGGGGTGCCAATATCCTAGCATTGCTAAGAGCCATGGGCCACAGCTTCCTTCTTAGACATGGGTATGGCACTGAAGACCTTGGTTTTACCCTTAGGTTGCTCAGACCTGGCAAGGGACTTGAAGGGGATCTGTCCTGGGCAGTGGGGGAGTGGTGTGGAACAGAGTTTGTGCTTCTGTAGACCTGGCTGCAGAGATAGGACTTTGGTAATGGAGTGCCATTAGCAACAGCGCCAAGACGCCAGGTCCTGCTAAGTAAGTAGCTTGGTAGTATGCTTCTCAAGGCTCCACATTCTGTGTGGAAACCAAGATGCTTTCATGCCAGCTCCCAAAGTGCCATCGTCATGTCGTCATACCCCTAGAAGTGGATGCATTGATTGCAGGTGGCATCTGCGTGTGAATTTTAAATTTTTGTCAATGAATATTTATTACATATTTATTCAAAAGCATATGCTTAACTCATCATCTAAACCACAATTTCACAGCTGTGAAGGTTTAGGATTCCTCTAGATAAAATTTTAAAAGAAGTTTATTCAAATTTAATTTTAAGAAAAATAAAAAGCCGGTAATCATACAGGTGATGCACAGATGTCCCAGGAACTATGCTGGTGGGTACGGAAAGGACAGAAGTGTGAGAAGCCCTGGGCAGATGATTCTGTGGGGTCCTCGGATCTGTGGAGCCTGCCTGTGTTGGTCCTGCAGGGAGAACCCCTGCAAGGCAGAAGGGAGAAGCATCTCCAAGTGAACTGGGAGAAAGGTTGTGGCTTGGAGCCGGCTCCTAGCAGAGACTAAGTCAGTGCTCTGCAATGACTTCTAAGGCAATTTTTGAGGAAGCAGTGGGTATGGATTCGTGGGGAGGGACCCCAGATACTTCTTGTTGCACAGAAAGAGCTCGGGAGCTCCACATGGGGCCATGCCCCGACTCTCCCAGCTCCTGACTCCTTCCTGTGTGTTCTCTCAGGGCTCTCTGCCGAAGTGCCAAAAAGAAACACCAGCCTAGGATTGGTCCAGGGGAAGCAAGTCACTGTGCTGGGAAGCCCTGTGCCTGTGAACGTGTTCCTTGGGGTCCCCTATGCTGCCCCCCCTCTGGGGCCCCTGCGATTTGCGGATCCACAGCCTGCATCACCCTGGAATGATTCGAGAGAAGCCACCTCCTACCCTAACTTGTAAGAACCAGGCTTGGTCTCATGGGTGGCCTGTGACCCTGGGAGTTGGGGGAACGAAGGTTCTGCGACCAGGTGGGAAAAGGGGGGGGGTGGCGGGGAAGGGTAGAGAAGAGGGAGAGGGACAGGGCTACAGACCCAGCTACTGCTCTGGTCATTGCTAGACTTTCAAATTGCCTGGTCACCAGAATAGCTGGAGGCATTTTTTCAAGTTATGCAGATTCCCTGGGCTCCCTTCCAAACTTCCTGCATCAGAATTTCCCAAGATGGGCTTAGCAAACAGTTATCTAAAAACTCTGTAGGGATTCCTAGTAGCCACCAGCTTTGGGAAACACCGTGGTGAGCTTACTGGTCAGAAGGAGTGTCCAGGTGCCCCTGTGTGATCTCTCATTCAGGTGTAGCCTCTACAGTCAGACTGGGCTAGGGCTTCAGAGAGAAGAGTCACGCCAGAGGGCCTGTAGCTCTGGCAGTTAAAACTGTGTCTGGTGCAATGCCTGGCCCGTTGTGACAGCTCCATAAACACCGTGGAATACATAGGGGAATGTGTCTCTATGACCCAGGGGACCTGAGAGATAGAGCTCCCAATCACTGCAGATTTCAAGCTTGCATGGGTTACTACCAGTTCCCAGATTGATTGTGGATGGGCAAGTTGGGCAGTAAGATTTAAAAACCCTCAGGCATCTTGCTCTTAGATTCTGTGGAGCCTACAGGTTGGACCACTTCAGTTCCTGGCATTGGGATCCCAAGCAGAAGGAATACTCTGGTGCTGGGATACTCCCTACCACAGGATGACCTTATGTGGCTCTAGGGACTGAGGACATAAGGCTGGAACTCCCCTGTTTGTTCATTCATTCATTCAACTAATATTCATTGAGACCAACTTGATAATTGGCTCTCCATTAGGCCCTGGGACACCACAGGGGATTAATCACAGCTGTCCTCAGAAAGCCTGTAGATAGAAACATAAACAATAATTGATAGTTAAAATATCGGGTGACAAGGGCAACCATTAGGGGACCAGAGAACGGTGCTAAGGAAGCACAGTGGATCACCTAACCTACCTTTGAGGGAAGGTCAGTGGTGGCTTTGCTGCAAGTAGCAAGGCCTGATTTCTGGTAAATCACATACAAAGGGGCAGAAGGCATAAACACCTGTTGGAGGCAGATTGACGGAGAACTGTACACTATTTTAGTAAGAAAACCACGACAAGTGTATTAAGCACTTATAGCAATATTCACATAGACAATTAGGTTTAATCTTACTGTGGGTCAGGCCCTGTGTTGGGGCCCTGACGTACAGAGGTGACTGACACAGAGTCCTCAGCTTTTAGCTGAGTTGGGGAAGGTGGTAATGCTCACGTGCAAGCCTAGAACAATTCTAGGAAAGGACTCAAAATATAAGGGTGTTTCCAAAGAAGAACGATGTTCTAAATAGAGCAATCTCAGGAGGCTTCTTGGAGAAGGTGGCCCTTGGACTGCATTTGAAAGAAACTGAAGAGCATGAGCAAGCAGATGTGAGGAGAGGGCAGTGCAAGCAGGGGACCAGCTTGAGCAAAGCCTGAATGCAGGCGTCTCCTTAAAAGTCCAACCTCAGTTGGTTCCTAGTAGGGAAGCCTGGACATGTTTTGCTCTTTTGTGGAACAGAAGAGGGTGCTGCAGGAGCAAAGCGCTTGAAATTCAACCCGTGTCCTGCTTTGCGTATAATCTGGGAATTGTTGAGCTATTTCAGTGGTTATGTATGTCTGTATTATTGGCATAGTCATGGGGACATGATCAGGGTTAATGGTGTATGGACAATTATTCTGAACAGTGTGCTTTTCTACCCTGGCACCAGAACAAAGAGAATTATAGTTTGCTTGTTTGTTTGTTTGCGTTGGAAACCATGAGAGCGAGCCATGATTAGACCTTGTACTCCCAGGTATCTCTTCTGCATAGGCAGAGGAGATGGCCGGGTCACCCTGCTATCACAAGAAGAGCCCCCTCCAGGCAAGTTTGCTGATAGTAATTCTGAGGACTTTCTCCTCCCCTTCTCCAAGGTGCTTCCAGAACTTAGACTGGCTGTTATCAGATCAACACTTGCTCAGGGTGCGTTACCCCAAATTCAGAACATCGGAAGACTGCCTGTACCTTAACATCTACGCGCCGGCCCATGCTGATATGGGCTCCCAGCTCTCAGTAAGGCTGACTGCTGTGCTTGGCCTGGGATCCAGGCAGGGTGGCTGTGTGCTTGGAATCAAACTTAACCTCCTGTTGGGTAAAAGGGAAATGTAATCATGGTAATAACTTCCAAAAATCATTATAATGACAGATTCAATTTATTGACTTTTCTGCTCGGTTTTTTAAATTTATTTTATTTATTTATTTTATTACATCATAGCTGTGTACATTAATGCAATCATGGGGTACACTGTGGTGTTTCATATACAATTTGAAATACTCTCATCAAACTGGTTAACATAGCCTTCATGTCATTTCTTAGTTATTGTGTTAAGACATTCATACTCCGCTTTTAGAAAGATTCACTTGTACCCTTATAAGATAAACCGTAAAGATGACCCCACCAATCACCCTCCCTCCACCTATCCATCCTGTTTGGTTTTTGTATTGACAGTGACTTTTTATTTTTATTTTATTTTACCTCTCCCCTCTGTTGAGCATTTAATAATCTGTAACCTTTCAGAAAAGATACTGCTTAAAAGGACTGATTTTTTTGTTTTGTTTAATTTGAGAAATCCTTTTTAAAAATAGGATAAGTTTGTCTATGGTAATTAAGGCAGGTAGTAATGTTAAGTATTTCCTTTAAGAATGTAAAAGATCCCCATGTAAGTGAGTGGGGTAAAGGCACATTCTACTTTTTTAGCCATACCCTCCCATCCTCCTCTCTCCCATATGCCTCTGCCATGGGAGACATGCTGTCTTGCATCATAACAGAAACATCTATTGAGTGCTTACTGTGTGCCAGGCACAGTACATGATTTCATTTAACTCCCACAGTAACCCAGTGGGTAAGACTGAGTGGGCCCATTCTATAGACAGGGAAGTTGAGGCACAAGAAGGGGAGAAATGACTTGCTCTATGCGCATAGTAAGTGCTAGATCCTGGCACCAAAGCCAATGCTTTGTCCAGCTCCCCTTTTTCCTTGGTGGCTATCTTGCCTTTCTCTGTTCCAAGGGTGGTAATCACTAACATGACCTTTGAGGGGGATGGAGGGGATTTATTATTACATATACAAACAGGGATAATACCATTTGGATACTGATTTATGTTCCCTGGTCCCAGTTTTTCTAAACAATATAGTAAAATTCCCACACTTCCCTCTGAAGTCAGAGAAAAGTCTTAAAACATCTTGAGCTGCATGAGCTCTTCTATCCCGTGATTTCCTTCTCCCTGTGGGTCACAGGTTCACCGCTATTTAGTTAACACTTTCTGAGCACTCGAAGTGTCCGATTGATCCTGTTCTTGAAGCTTTAGATGCAGAATCTTGTTTAAACCTCATGATAAGTGACACACCATCATTTGTCACATCTTATAGATTAAAAAAAAAGAGAGAGCCTCAGAGACGTTAAATAATCCTCCCAAGATCACACAGGTAGGCAGTAGTAAAATGCGAAACAAAACCAGGATTTCAAGCACCAGGGCTTAGCTGTGGGCCTTCTTAGAAAAAACCTCTCACCCTCCTTAAGAAGGAAAAGTGAAGCATTTGTATTTCACCTGAAGAAAGAATGTCCCAACACCCAGAGGGAGGGGAAGGGTGCCTGGCGGGTTGACTGACCTGGTTCCTCTCCCTCCTCAGGTCATGGTGTGGTTCCCGGGGGGCGCCTTTGAGATGGGCTCAGCCTCCATCTTTGATGGGTCCGCCCTGGCTGCCTATGAAGACGTGCTGGTTGTGACCACCCAGTACCGGCTGGGAATATTTGGCTTCTTCACGTGAGTCTCCACAAGTGATTGACCCGCTAGATCCCCAAGGGGGAATTGAGCCTTCAATAAATTAGCTGGATAACTTTCACAGCTGTAACCAGATAAAGCTCCAAATCTTTGTGGCTGAACGGAATGAAATCTCATTCTTACACAAGTAAAGCTGTGGTTTAAAATAATAAAAATCTCATTCTCACTCTAGTATAAAGTCCAACCAAATGTCCCCGATTAACAGACATCCTTTTACAAGGTCAACCAGGGACACACATTCCTTCCACCTTGTGACACTAATATGGATTCTCGGGTCTCAGCTCTTTTGCATTTGGCCAGTGGAAGGAGAATTTGCAAGGAGGCTCATGCAAGGGAGGTTCTTCCAGGTCAGCTGGGGGTGGGGGTGGGGGGAAGGTCCTGACTTATTTTTGCTTTCCATTGGTGTAATTCAATCACATGACCACATCCATCTGCAGGGGCCTCCACAAATGCGGCCCAACTGTGTGCTGGAAAAGAGGAAACTGTGTGAGAAGTTAGTAGTGTCAAATGCTTATCCAAGAACTCCTCTAAGCTGTGTTGACTTCCCTCCCTCCAGTAATACCAAACACGTATAGGAGCACTCACTAAACCAGCCCTTTAGTGCTTTAATTTCAACTCCTCCTCAAAATAATCCTACAGATTATTTTACAGATCAGAAAGGCACCGGTGTTATTCTCATTTCACAACTAACTGTAAAATAGGACACAGGAACACTAAGCAACATCCCAGAGGTCACAGAGCTGGGTCTCTTGATCGCATCTGTTATCTTGCCTAAAATATGGGAGGTTAAGTCTGCCTGACCTGGTGCAATGTGAGCAAAGAGAGATAGAGGGGCCGGGCCCCAACTGTGCACGGAGCCCACTGGCCCTTACTGTGAGGGAAGGCAGCATTGATTCAAACATGAATCCTGCATTCCAGAGGTTCAGAGGCTAGTGGGGGAGGCAAGGCAGGGACACAAATATCCATGATACTGGCAGGACATGATCCATTCTCCAAGGGTGAGAAGCCGCTGGGCTGTGGAAATGGAGGTGGGATCTGCAGGGTGTCAGGGAGGCTTCAGAAGAGAAGTGGCATTTGAGCTACATCTTACAGATGTGGTTATGCTTGAGGAGGAGGGGTTGGAAGAGAGCAGGCTTGGCTAAGGACGCTGCTGTACAAAGATTAGGGAGCTGGATAGGATGTGACCATGCATGGGATTGAGGCATTGTTGGGCCTGTAGCCCCCAGGGCCTGGGAAGTAGCAGCCAGGCGGGCTGACAGGTGCCTCAACCATAGCAATTACACTTGGAACTGCTTTCTATGTTAGGATTCTGCATAAGAGTTCTTTGGAAGAAAGATCTCCAGCAACAATTTATAATATTTGGGTTCAAGTGTGGATAGATGTGGATATAGCAGGAAATGGATGTAGAAAGACAGGACGGGCTGAGGGGAAAGGCCTGGAATTCCAGGCTATGTGTGGAGTATGGGCTTTTCCCAAGACAGATCAAGGGACCCAGGAGTACCCTGCTCAGAACCGTGTATGGGTAAGCAGAGTGGGCTAGGGGTGCCGTGCTGCAGTTGGGGAGTCCACTTGGAAAGCTACCGCACCGCCTTGATTCAGGGGTGGCTGAATCACAAGGGCAGTAGCTAACATGTATCTAACGTGCACAGGACGTGCTTATTATGTGCCAGGCAACCGTGTAGAGCGGGCACTCTCATTTTCTCCATTTTAAATGTGAGAAGACTGAGGCAAAGCAGGTCAAGTGACTTGCTTAAGATCACACAGAAAGTAAGTGTCCAGGCTAGAAGCTGAGATCTTAACTGGTGAGGCCTAATTTTTCTCAGAATAGACAGAAGTGGAAGAGAAGAATCAAGGTGGGAGCTGTGATGGAATGGGAGTGGCATCGCCAGCTCCTTTCCTAATGTAGGGGGGTCTGAGAGAGAAGGTGGAGAAGGAAATATTCCCCACTAGAGACAGGGCCCAAGGTGGTGGGGCACACGTTCCCATCTCCCTCTAGCCCAGCCTCAGCCAAGCACCTGCTAATGTCTTCCACTGACTGCACACAGGGAAAGTCTGGGTCATGAAGTCCCTGGAGGCCAGCTTTGGGAACAGGGCAGAGAAGGGCAGAGAGAGGACCCAAAGGAAAAAATAGAGAAAAAGCAGCATTATCCACTTCCCAGACTGTGAGGCTGAGGGGAGTACTGGCCATAGGTCCCTTAGAACAGTGTCTGGTATGTGTTGCTGCAGCTATAGTTACTGCTGTTGCTGTTATTATCATTTTTAAAAATACGTTCATTATTTAGATCTCTGTGCCCAGAAAGGCCTTGCTTTCTGGTACAGACTAACTTTTAGATGTGAAACTCTTCTGAGATTCATGAATTCAGGGGAGCCTGCGAATATCCTGACATTGTACAACCAACATTGTTATGTGTATTTTTCTTAGGTGCATAGCTTTCATCAGGTTCTCAAAGAAACTCCCTTCCCAGCCAAGGGTGAGAACTAAGTCTGGTTTCCCTAGGACGTCCAGGCCTCTGACACCCAAAGCCCTCATGGGTGACACCTGCCAACAGCCTCTACTCAGAACTCCTTGGGCTGTGGGAAACAGTGTGGCCAACTGAGAATTTTCACCCTGCCTCTTGCTCCCAGCACACAAGATCGGCATGCTCCAGGGAACTGGGCCTTGAAGGACCAGGTAGCTGCCCTATCCTGGGTCCAGAAGAACATCCAGTTCTTCGGTGGGGACCCTGGCTCTGTGACTATCTTTGGCGAGTCAGCAGGAGCCATCAGTGTCTCTGGCCTGGTGAGTTCTCAGCTTTGTGACTTGAATGGTGGGTGGGGTTTTTCAAAATGGATATGACAATCACTCCCATTTGACTAGGGCCTCCATGTTGAACAAACACGTTAATGTAACCTATGTCCCTTGTGCCTCAGAAAAACAGCATCAGTCTCCTTTGATGGACGGGACAGCTATCATTGGCAAGAGTTTTAATGAATCACTAAGATCACCTAGTGAGTAATAATCTGAGGCAAAATTCCTTGTATTTGCAGAGTAGAAGCCCTAGTATCCAGTTTACCAGGACTGGTAATTACACTTTTAATAGAAAAAAACTCAGCTAAGGCATGAAACAACCAAAGATGCATATAAGCATTTTATTTTAAGTTAAACCATGAAATATACATTCCCTCACCAATGGTTTGCTACAGGGCCTTATGTTTTCAGAGTTGGTCTGCTGGCTTGAATTCCAACATGGGCTCTCTTGCATAAACCACCCGCAACATTCCCTGTCCTCAAATTACATCTCCAGTTTCTGTACAGCAAGCTCAAACTTAAAGAAGCCCACAGGGGCTTTTCCACTTGGATTTTCGCCCCTTCCCCCACTGCTGGAGATTCTGTTCCCCCTCCTTTGATTATCAATATTTCTATCTATCTTTCCTTGTCAGTAAACTCTGTCCTGTCGCTGGCAAAAAAAAAAAAGAAGAAGAAGAAGAAGCAGCCTGCAAAAGTCTGATGGCAGCACATTCTGAAGTTTTATACTTTTCCTCCAAATATTTCACCATGATCTAGTCCACACCTATTTGACAGCAATATTTTTTAGCTGTCCTTTATCAAGTTTCTTTTTTCCCAGATGTAACTTTGTTTCCTTTTTACACATATGGTTCATTTGTTCCCATGATGTGTCATTGACTAGGTAATGAGGATAACAAGTTCAACTGACAATACGGGTTTGGAAGCAAACACACCTGTCAGCGGAGAAGCTGGTGGGAATAGACATGAACAGAGAAGCTAGAAAATGGCCCACTGGCCCTGAGTGGTCAGCATTTCCTCTGTACCAGTTAGCAGCATATTGCAAAAATCAGCTGCTGGTAGTGGATTAAGAGAGCTTCTGCTGAGCACTTGACAATATGCAAGGTATTTTTATACCTTCAAACTTACCTTCTAAGGTAGCTTAGGTTAACCTGACTTTAGCTGGATTACAACAGCCATCATTTCATGAGTTAAATTTGACCAGGAACTATGCAAAGATTTCTATGTTCATTTTTTCCCCAACTGCTCACAGCGGTTCTATGATATGGGCTCCATTTATACTCCAGGTTTTACAGAGACGTGAACTGTTGCTTAGAAATAATATTAAGCAACTTGCCTGAGGTTACCCAGAGAGGAAGAGAAGGAGCCAGAACTCACGTGTCAGAGTTTGATTTCGAACTTGCCCAAACCTTCAGAGATAGTCCTAGAACTCCCAAACCAGGATTTTTAAAAATCCCTTTAAGGCTCTTAAGAAGGCTTCCTGGTAAGATTTCTTTAAGGAGGGGATGGATGACGTGTGTGAGGGGTGGGGAGTCCCTGAATAACCTTTCCTGGGTCTCCTGTGTTCTCTCTCCAGATTCTATCTCCCATGGCCAATGGCTTATTCCACAGAGCCATCATGGAGAGTGGAGTGGCTATCATTCCTTACCTGAAGGCCTCTGATGACAAGAGGAGTAAGGACGTAGGTATATTGTTGACACCTTTCCAGCTGCCCCTTCCTTCATCAGGACAGTCTGTGGTCAGTAGACTGCCATCTTCTCTCTTTTCTTGCCTTAGCGACCCTACCCAGGGAAACTCATGCTGGCCCAAGGTGAACTTTGCTTCTCCAAGGAGGGTCTGGTTCAGCAGGAAATGAGTCCAGCCACACAGTGCCACATCACTGCTGTTCTTAGATCTTATGCGTTATTCTTTGCCTGTGATATATAACTCAGTCCCTTGCATGTGGTATTATATACAGCTCATCTCTGTACTGATTCTATTCCACAGAGAATGGTGACCTAGGTGACCTAGGGTACTACATTAAGAAAGGCTGTTTCCAGCTAGTGGGGATAGGCTATGACTGATTAATGTTGTCTGGCATGGGATTATAAGGGAGCAGCGGGGCCTCTGTCCCAAGATGGTTATTATCTGTCACCTTGTTTTCACTCTCTACTAGATAGTGAGGCTCTGGAGGCTGAAGTCTCTCTGTCCTTCATGTCCCCAGAATAATAGCTGGTATATATTGTGCAACCATAGTGTTTGCTGGATGAATGAATTAACAAATGCAATGCTGTATTCAATATGTATTAATTAACCACTGGGCTATGGAACTATCTCGCAAGTATTAATCATTTCAGAGGTATAATTTCTTAAGCATTTTATATGAAATAGCAGAGTTCACTGAGGGCAGAAACACAGAATTATAAGATTATAAATATATCCAGGACACATGGGGAATACTGATTTTGGCAACATTCTCTAGAAAGCTACAGTTTGTGCATATATGTATCTTTATTCTTTTTTCCTACATTTGTTGAGTGCCCACTGTTTTCCCAGCTCTGTTAGAATATGTAGGTTTATCAGTGGGTAACGCATATCCTAAACTTGAGGAGAATATAATCTTTTTATTGTAAAGGTTTTTATTAAAACCTGGAATCTGTGGATAGCTTTTGGAGGTGGCCCTTGAACACCCTCTGACTGTATGCCGTCTCTGTATGCTGGGGAATTCTCCCAGGGAGTGGGTCTGTGGCTTTCTCTGGACTCTCAGAGCATCCACGACTCCCAGAGAATTAAGAACCAGCACTTTAGAGACAAGTTCTACAAATGTGGAAGGCTCAATGCCAGGGCAAGCCAGTGTTCAGCAATGGGCTCGCTGGGGAAGGTGGGGAACTCTCTGAGGGATTAAGAAAGGGAAGGACTGTAGGACCTGCAGTGGTCTGAAAGGAAGTCTGGGAGGGCAGGACTAGTGCATGGACAGAAAAAAGGCCTCTCAGGCCCTCCAGGCCAGGGCTCCGCAGAGCTGGCACAATGAGAATCTGATCCTGAGTCTTATCTCAACTGATAATGACAGAGTTTACAAAGCTGCTTCTCACTGTGGGGGCTTCTGGCCCTGCAGTTGGGCTTCTGGGCTTTCAGGGTCCTAGTGACAATGTAGTCACGGGACTGATCTCTCTGTGACCAGGAATTTTTACTTCATTCCATGGCCTCACCCCTAGCTCTGGCTTTTGTTAAAGACAACAAGGAGGGTAAGACAAGAGAGCAAGGGTGACAGTGTCAACCCATCCTCTGTGCACGCCTTCTGTTACAGGTATGTGGGGCTGAGGAGGGGCCACAAGATGGACTCACGTACCAAGGACCAGCCTGTGGCTGGTCCGAGAACATTTTCCAACTCTTATTTTCCTGGGTGTTTTCAGTATCATGCTCTGACCTGGTCCTCCTCTGGAAATATTATAGTTGCAGATGGTTGCACGTGTCTGTGGTTGCAATGTGTCAGACTCCGTGGCCCTGCTGAAGTGTCTGAGGGCAAAATCCTCCGAGGAGTTGCTGGCTCTTGGCCAGGTGAGGGGGAAGGGGAGAGTTTTGAGGGGTAGGGGAATTCATTCAATGGAGTGGGGCACAAATCCTATCCCTCTGTTATTCAATTTTGGGGGGTACTAGAAAAGGGGTAATAGTTGGTAAAACACAAATGTGGGTATAGAACCTGTATAAGTAATTTCAGGAACATGACAGGCGGGGGTGTGACTTAGCCTGGGTAAAATCTTTATGTCACTGACGGTATCTCACTGGAAAGAGGGACCATGCTTGTTCCCCAAACCTCCAAAAGCTAAAGTCAAGATCAGGAGTTGGAAATTCTATTAGGGAACCATTTTGGCTTTGAATAACTGAGAACTTTCTAAAACTTCCGTCGTCTGGAAGAGGACGGAGCTCCTTTAGATGACCCCTCTGCAAGTATTTAAGCAAGGTCTGCCTGATGAACTTTGATGAACTTTTTAATCACTGGACCATAATAAGGCTGCATGATTTCATATGTACCTCCTAATGTTGAGGGCTTTGATAGTCTTTGGAAGAGCAAGGTCATCATCTGCCAGATTCCAACATTTGCTAGTTACATGGGTTACATTAAAGATGTACTGTGAGCTGCGCTAGAGTGGGTTAAACCAATAGTAAGCCCTTGACCTGATGTTGTGTCAAGCTGAGAGGAGGGGAGCTACGTGCACATTTCTGTGCTTGGAGTACATCAGTTGTGTGCTCCCTTCTACCCAACTCCTAAACAGAAGCTGAAGGAAACCATGATTAGAGCCCATTGTTGCTTTCTAAGACTCCAGAAATACCCAGCTATGCTCAAGGCACAGTGCTCTGGGAAAGACTTCTGTGGAAGGTATTCACACCAGCCCCTGCTATCTTTGCCACTCCCTTCCCTCCCCATTTTTCCCTTTGCATTTGGCCAGTGGTTCTCAGCCTTGGCCATGAATCAGAACCACCTTGAGGACTTGCTGAATAAGTGTGCTGGGCTGTACCCCCAGATTTTCATATTTAGTAGACCCAGAGTGGGGCCTGAGATTATGCATTTCTAAGTTTTCAGAGCCTACTGGTCCAGGAACCACACTGTGTTAGACCATTATTTTTCTTAAATTGATACTATTATTATTCCATCTAGCAGATGAGAAACTGAAGCAAGTTTAACCCCCTTGCGCAAGAAAGTGGCAGAGCTGGTCCAGGGACTGTTGCGTTGAGCTGGGCCAAAAGTGGTTTGTTTCTATTTTTTGAATGCATTTTGACCACTGTAGGCCAAGGTTGGCTTAGCTTGGCTAGGATTCGGGGAGAGCAGAGTTTGTGAGCAAAAACAGCGACTGATTTTTCTTTTCTTCCTTATTACAGAAAGCGTCTTTCACACGAGTGACTGATGGGCTTTTCTTCCCGGATGAGCCGCTAGAATTATTGTCTCTAAAAGCATATGCAGCAGCTCCTTCTATCATCGGCATCAATAACCAGGAGTGTGGCTATGTGCTGCCCTTGGTAAGAGCTCTGGTGTCTGCATGGCCACTTGCTCAACAGTGATGTAGCTGTTTGCTTCAACAGCTGGGTGTTTTTCTAGATGGCACCAAGTGTTCTGTGGGCTGGAGTCCACCAGCCAAACACAGAGCGAGAATCTTTCACTGAAAGAGGGGAACTGAGGCCCCGGGGAGGTGGTGTCACAGAGAGTGTCTGCATCGCTCCTCACATGATGAGGTTTACAGTGGGGATTGAGTTCCTTTGGTCTTTTCTTATAACACATTGTAAATGATTGTTTTCAAGGTATTCAGAGTTGACCTTCAAATAGGTTCAAAAATCTTCAGTCCTTTAAACTGTGCATGTCCAGCCACAGTTTGGCATTGTGACTTCTAAAAGTGATGAAATGATCTTAAAGGTTGTGCAGGTGGTAAAATTATCAAATTGTTTTATTTATTTGACAGGCATGTACTGAGCCTTTACTACCTACTTGCAAAAAAATGAGCATTCAGCTGTGAACACGGTTCCAGCGTTCTGGGAGCTTTCATTCTGGAGGGGAGAGACAGATGAGACATAAATCGAAAAGATGATGTCAGAGAGTGACAGATGCTTTGAAGGATACAAATGGGGAGAGAAGGCATCTTCAGGGTAGGAAAAGGGTGGTCAGGAAAAGGCTCTTCTGAGGTGAGATCATTGAGCTGAGAAGGGGCCAGGATTTTTTTGAGTGTGGTTTAGGAAGACCCTCCCCATTGAAAGTAAACTTCTCATCAATCCTCAGAAGACTGGAGGGTTTGCGTTCATAACACCCTCAAAGCTCATTCATAGGGAGGAAATGAGCTTAAGAAACAAAGAGGTATGTTAAATTAACAATCTTGTTGGTCACTGTCAAGAACCAGAACCCAGAGTTCACTAGATTATTAAAGGATATTCTGCCATCACTCATTTGATCTCCAGAGCAATGTTTTGGGGGTGAAGCTGAGGATTTTTGTCCTCATGTTGTAAATGAAGCAACTGAGTCACATTTTGTGGCTTAAGTAAAGCCTTCTAGTGCTTTCTGGGTGTGTGCTAGGAAGAAGGCAGGTGCTACTGGTGACAACCATCAGCAAAACCACTGTAACTGTCCCTGGGTGCCTTCCCAAGAGCAAATGATCTGTGCAACAACTTGCAAACAGCCACTATTGTTCCTATTTTACAGCTAAAGCAACTGAGGCTCAAAGAGGCTAAAATGACTTTCCTAAGTCTCCCAGCTATGGAGCCAGTAGTGTATGATTTTTATGCATGTAGACTCCACCTTTAAGTGCTAGGTTCTTTGCTTACCTGCTGTGTGATGTTAGGTGAGTTGCCGAATCTCTCTGAATACTGTTAATACACACCTCATAGATACTTGTCAAATAGGCTGGCATGGAGTGAGTGCTCAGTGAGCACTAGGTATCGGACTTATTCAAGTGACAGAATGGGAATTGATACCTAGACCTTCCCAGCTCAGAAACCTTATTGGTGCCGATATTCCATGTGCACTTGTAATTAAATCTATTATTGGCTCCTGGAGACCAAAGGAGATCCTCCAGAACAAATTCCATCTCATTAGCTGAGGGATTTTAGTAGTTCGAATTTGCTTGTGGATAATGTGAATAACTCTAGGGGTTCCCTCAGATTCCAGGACACAGGTATGTTTAGATATCCACATGATGCCCTTGTGGTTTATTACCCCAAGATCTTCAGCAAAAAATGCATCAAGGAGATGCATTTGACAAGTGAGTGGTGTTTCTGCCTCTCTTTTTTTCAGGTTATAACATTGCCAGAAAATGATCATTTAACAAGTTATGATGACACATAGCTCTTTCTTTGTACCAAACACCGCTGTGAGCTTCACAAATATCAGCTCATGCTATCTCATCACAGCCCTGGCAGGGGAACAACTATCACTGTCTCCATCTTATGGATGGGAAGCCTGAGGCAGGCAGAGTTATGTCCCATGCTAAGTTTGCAGCTGGTGAGGGCAGGGCAGGGAGCCTGTGTTCTTAGCCACCAGCCCCCTTGCCTCCCTGCCCAGCCCTACAGCTGGCTTCCCAGAGGCCCTGACTGCAAAGGTCTTTAGGAGAACAGCAAACTACCAAGTTTCAAGATTTTCTGGATTCTCTTTGAACTTGGTGTGGGAGCCAAGTTGTGGTCTGTATTAGGCAGGTTGAGGTGTGGTGACAAAATACCAGACTAGTCAGCTTAAACAACACAAAGGCATTTTCTCACTGTCCTGGAGGCTGGAAGTCCAGGATCAAGGTGCAGTCTCCCTTCCATGTGCTCTCATTCCTGGTGTCTCTGTGTGTCTAAAATTCCTCCTCTTGGAAGGACTCCATTCAGATGGGAGCAGGGCCCACCCTCCTGGCCTCATTTTAACTTAATCACCTCTGTAAGGGCCCTGTCTCCAAATATCATCACATTCTGAGGTGCTGTGGGTTACAGCTTCATCAGAGGAGTTTGTGGGGAACACAGTCCAGCCCATAACAGTCTCCTTTCCACAGGGTAGTCACTCAGGCCCCACAAGGCTGCGGGTGTGATGGGGGTGGCTGCCTTCCATCAAGCGTGAGAGTGTATCAAAGGTTCTTGTTCTTCCCACTCTTCCCTTGGAAAGTCAGGTTCACAGGCCCTCGGACAGACTGGTTCACCTTCGGATAGCCAGGTGGCTCACTGGGGACACCCCGCTTCTCTCCACAGAAGGAGATACCTGAGATCCTCGCTGGCTCCAACAAGTCTGTAGCCCTCCGCCTGATCCACTCCATCCTGGTATGTGAGCTTGGGGACACAGGGCTGCACAGACCCATTCTGTTAACAGACACCCTTGTCACACTCAGGAGAGGAGCCAGGGGAGAGACACTTCTCACTCATTCATTCAACAGACCTTTCCTAAGCGCGGGCTCCCAATTCCTACACACAAGGCTCTGAATCCAAAGAGCTCCCCAAACCCACAGGCTTTTTGTAACCCACCTGGCAGCCAAACCTGACCCAGGCGGGTCTGTAGCTGTCAGTTTTTATAGTTCCGACACGTGCGTTTACTTTATTTACCACACTATTCTCGTGCTTCTCTGGGGATGGATTAGCATGGATGTTGGGGTGCTGCCCCATCCCAGTGTGTATTGTAACATGAAGTGTATGTACTATCTCCCTGTAGTCTGAGAAGTTCCAGATTCTGAAACACACACAGGACCGGGAACCGATATTCAGGACTGTTGCCAGCCTGGTGCTGTGCCAGGTTCTGACGACCCTCATCCTTTACTCACTCATTCATCCATGCCACAAACATACCATGTCAAATCTTACTCTAGACCAGGGATTTCAACCTTTTTTTTTTTTTTAATCTCACAGCACACTTGAACCTGTAGTTAACTTCCACTGCACACTTAAATTATGTTGATCAAAAAAGAGTGAAAAAAAGAATAATACTTACTGTGCTTTGAACTTCTTTCAAAAATAATTTAATGAATGATCTTTAAAAATGTTCATGGCACACCTAAGATCTTTATACAGCACACTGGTTGGAAATCACTGTCCTCGACACTAGGCTGTAGAGATAGTTTGCTTTCTTTCCTTCCCTCTCTCCTCCCATCCATCTCCCCCCTAACATTTATGCAGGTGGACTCAGTGCTGAGTTCATTTCATTTGTTTCTTTGTGGAACAAATGTTTAGGGAAGTGTCCCTGCACTTCCCTAGGCACTGGTGGGCCATGTGGGATGGTTGGAGATGACAGGACACTCAGTGTGCATGAAGCTGAAGAATGTCCAAGGCCCTGTGGTGGCCACCAGAGTGGCAGGTGGCTCCACTGGGGAGAATTTGAGGAATTGCAGGATTCAATTTCCATTTTAGAAAAAACCTTCTGGCTGCAGAGTGGGCAGGGATCCCTCAGGCCCCAAGGCTTGGTGGAGGGATGGGTGTTTGATGGGTCTTGGCTGTGTGGTGATGGGAATGAGGACAAAGGTTTGAAAGAGATCAAAATGTCAGCCAGGGGCGGTGCCTGGAGTAGGGCCCCAGCCCCATATGCCAGAGGTGGTGAGTTCAAACCCAGCCTCAGCCAAAAACTGCAAAAAAAAATGTCAGTTAGATAGTGGATTCTTTCAGGCTGAATTGAACACAGCTTCAGGGAGGAGGTGGCCATTGATCTGGGCCTTCAGGAGGGGAACACTTGAGCAGGAAGACATTTCAAATGGAAAAGGGAGCCTGAGCCCAGTCCCAGGGTAGGAAGCAGCTCCTATCGAAGGTGCAAAGGGACCAGAAGGGCATGGGTCTCCCCTAGGCTCTGTCACATGCCAGGTGCTGCTTTCCAAATGGTCAGTATTTCTCTGATGCAGAAGGGAAAGTCTTGCTGGAGAACCCTTGAGCCTTACATTCCAACTGTCCTGTGGACTGTGGCCCGAGACTCCACTCTCTATATACATCTTGGATACCTCCAGCACCATGGGAGCTGTTGGTCTTGGGGTCCAAGCAGCCAGGCCCTTGCCCCACAGCCTGTACCTGCTGCAGAGCCTGCCCTTGCCCTGGACCTGATTAAAAACCACCAGGCTCCGAAGGACCCGATCAACAAGTCTGAGCAGCTTGGTGTACCCTGCTTTGCCTCCAGATTCCATGGCAACCTGCCAATCTTGGTGGTAGGGGCTTGAGGTGTAACATTTTGTTCAGTACTGGCAGAGACTCCCTAAAAACATCACCCCTGGGACAGACTCCTGAATCTTTTTGAAGTTCACCTTCTACCCTCTGCCATTTGTGCTTGGGGCAAGTTAAGCAGGAGAAGCTTGGGGGGAAGATGAGTGCTGAGCCAAAAGGTCAGGAAGGCAGCAAGAGCCGTTAAGGCCCTTGGCAGGGGGGCTCCAGGGATCAGGCAGGACCAAAGGCCTGCTCGGGGTGGGAAACGTGCTTTTCTCTTCACATCTCGTGTAATCCTCCGAACTACCTATTTTTCATAGATGTGGGAACTGAGGCTCCAAAAGGCTGACTGGCTTAGGAAAGGCAACAAAAGACTGCAGGCAGTGCTGGTACCAGAGCGGGGCATGTTCAGTGGATGTGTGGCCTGTGTTCTCACAGAGGGCCCCGTGCTCAGAAGGGTCCTACATTTCAAGACGGCTCTGCTGTCATCATCTGCAAATTCTTAGCAACTTTTGAGCATCTACAAATGATGTGGCTGCTTCTACACAGCAATGACTCTTTCTGAAAGATGGTAGTGAGGCCCATGTCCTGTGGTTAGCAGCATGGGATTTAGATGAAAATAGATTTGTGAAAGAATCATGGTTCTACCAGTTTGGACCCAGCAGTTCACCTCTAAACATCTCAGTTTCCTCATCTGTGAAATGGGCTGATTTTCACAGGGTTGCTGTGTGGATCAAATAATCCTGCAGGTCAAGCATTCAGAATCATGCCTGCATAGGTAGGTACTCAACCTGTTGGCCAGTGCTGCTGACCTGGGTCTTCTGTGACCTTGATTTTTTTTTACAGAATGTCCCCTTACAATATTTGCACACTGTGGCCTATGAATACTTCAGTGACATGCAGTCCCTGGATGAAATCCGAGATAGTCTTCTGGACTTGTTTGGAGATGTGTTCTTTGTAGTCCCTGGGGTGGTCACAGCTCGCTATCACAGAGGTGAGTCTCTAAGCACATCCTCCAGGTCCACAGCCTGGGGGGCCAGTGGCTGCAGGGATCCCTGCTGTCTGCTGAGCAGCTGCCTCCTCTGCCCTGCCGCTTCCCAGGTATGTCAGGGATGAGGCTATGTTGACCTTTGCAATTTCCATGCCTTTCAGAGTTTGGAAATGTTGCTCAGTTCTTGTTTTTTGTTACTTCCTCTTCTTCAGGACCACCTAGAAAATTTCCATCTCCCTGTAATGTTCTGGAGGATGTCCCAGATTATTTACTCTATAAGGAGTAGTGGAATAACTGCAAAGACAAGATTATTTGTGGAGACATTCCCCTCCCCTCCCCCCATCCCTTCCCCTCCTCTCCCTTCCCCTTCTCTCCCTTCCCCTCTCCTCCCCTTCCCTTCCTTCCCCTCTCCTTCCTTTCCCTCCCCTCCCCTTCCTTCCCTTTTCCTTCCCTTTCCTTCTCTTCAATCCCCTCCCCTCCCTTTCCTTTCCCTCCCCTCCCCTCCTCTTCCCTTCCCTTCCCTTCCCTTCTTTCCTCCCTCTTTCCCCTTCCTTTTCTTTTAACAAGTATTTATCAAAGACCTACTATGTGCCTGACACTGTTCTAGGTCTTTGACATATAGTAAACAAAACGAAGACTATGCTGTTATGAAACTCACAATCTAGCAGGTGAGCCTGGTGATGAATAAACAAGTAGGTAGAACGTGTTACATGGAGTGACAGCAAGCTGAGTAGAGGTCAGCAGTCAGGGGAGACCATGGGAGGTGACTGTTTTATAAGGTCTTTAAAGGTGACAGTTGAGATAAGGACTGAGCGTTGACTATTGAATTTGGCAACATGGAGGTCACTGGTGACACTGACAAGAACTATTTTCATGGAATGATATGGGAATAAAACCCTCTAATAGAAGACAGACCCACACCCACAGTTATGGGAAAACTCCACTGGATATCTATGTGGGGGGAAGGTGAACCTTGCCATGTGTGTGTGTATGCTCATGCCATACACAAAAATTAGTTTGTGAGAAATTGCAGATCCAAATGTAAAAGCTGAAATTGTACTTAAAATTTAACATTTTTTGCTGGTTGAAAGATGTTAATAATGCAAGCAAAAGTGGGGGAGTAGGGAACTTCAAAGGCTCATCACTCCACAAAAGATGTGAATAAACCAGCAGGAGCCATCAGGATCAATTTTAATAGAACTCTAGAAACAAATCAAGGCTTTCCCCGCAGCAGCGGGGCTCTCAGTTAGTGCAGGAGACCTGAGTCTCACTGCGGCCTTTTCACTCAGGTTTGCAGCATTCCCTGAGACCCAGCTAAGCAGCAGCCTTGAACACCAGCAACCCGCATTTATAATACAGGAGCACAGTAATGAAGGGAGAAAAATAGACCTTATTTATTTTCAGATAGTTGTCAGTATTTGTTTTGACCTGTCTGGAGCTCCCTAAATGACTATCTCAGAAGGCTTGCCTTTATTACACCTAAATCAGATCTTTCCTAGGGCTCAGGCAGCTACCTGCAAGGCACCTGTCACAAACATTTAATATGTAAATGCATTAGTTGCTGCCACCAGGGGAAAGGGCTAACTGTTGGAGCAAATAATAGACTAACTGAAAAGTTCGAAAGGGAAGGATGGGCGATGAGACTTTTTGGGAAATAAGGGCTTGCAAAGCCCTCACATGTTCCGGGGAACCCAGGAGGCCGTGTCCAGAGTGGGGAGCCTGCTCAGGAAAGCTCTCAGGAGGCCCTAAGCTTTCCCATCAACGCTGACCTCAGGCTCTGCTCGGCAGAAAGTAAAGGTTAGGGTAGAATTGTAAACTGAGTAGTCAAGCAGTGCTCCAACACGCGCAGAGCCCAGCCACAAAGACTGGGAGGTTTTCTTTCATTCCTTTTTTGGTCTTCATAATCATTTTTAAAAAAATTCAGATTGATATGAGGACACATATGATTAGGTTACATTGTTTACATTTCTAAGGTGAAGTCCAAGTCCAGTGGAGTCCTTCACCCAGGCAGTGTGCCAGATACTCCTGCATTGTCCCCTTTAGGTGGGAACTTACCAAATCCCCTCGCCCCCACCCCACTCCCCCTCTCCTCTCCCTTTCCTCCTGCTCCCTCCCTCCTCGAATTTAATTGTGTTTTCCTCTCCTGTGGGCCTACAGTTGCTGAGCTCCTGGTTTCAACATAGTACTGAGTACATGGGATGCTTGTTGGTCCATCTTGAGATACTTAGGAGAATGTTCTCCGAATCCGTCTGGGTAAATACAGAAGACGCGAAGTCTCCATCTTTTTATGGCTGAGTAGCATTCATGGTGTACACACAGCACATACAATCCTCTCAATAGATGCAGAACAAGTATTTGACAAAATACAGCATCCATTTTCTGATGGGAGAGTTTCTTTTTTTATTCTTTGGTTGGTTGCTTGGGTCTAACCATTTATGGAAATCCCAGTCGACCTATCAAATCACTAGCTAACCACTAAGCTAACAGAAGAGAGACTGTGACAAAGTACAGACTTCACAAAATTAATGCAGAGACATCACTGAACAGGCAACAACAGCCTCAACAAGCAGTAACAACAAACCCAGAGGAGAGGGTAGAGTCCAATATACAGAGATGCAATGTTTTAATACTCAAAATCTCCAGCTTTTTGTAAAATTATGAAGTATGCAAAGAAATAAGAGAGTATGGCCCATACACAGACAAAAAAATTAATAGAAATTGTTCTTGTAAGCCCAGGTATTGGACTTATTAGACAAAGACTTTATTTAAATCAACAATTTTTTAATTTATATTTTATTTTTTTCTTGTTGGGGATTCATTGAGGGTACAAAGAATCAGGTTACATTGATTGCATTTGTTAGGTAAAATCCCTCTTATAATTGTGTCCCACCCCCAAAAGGTGTGTCACACACAATGCCCTCCCTTCCCTCTCTCTGCTCTTCTCTTCCCCCACCCCTCCCTCTTCCCTCTCTCTGCTCTTCCCTCCCCCACCCCCCACTGTGTACTAGGTCATTAATTGTCCTCATATCAGAATTGAATACATAGGATTCTTGCTTCTCCATTCTTGTGAAGTTTTACTAAGAATAATGTGTTCTACTTCCATCCAGGTTAATACGAAGGATGTAAAGTCTCCA
>CAUYQV010051064.1:0-32657 GCA_963574575.1 Galagoides demidoff
ACAGGCGCCCGCCACAACGCCCGGCCATTTTTTGGTTGCAGCCGTCATTGTTGTTTGGCGGGCCCGGGCTGGGGATTCGAACCCGCCACCTTAGGTGTATGTGGCTGGCGCCTTAGCCGATTGAGCCACAGGCGCCGAGCCACAATCTCCATATCTTATCACTTATAAACACAATGCTTACCCAGTAAAAGCACAGCTGCTGTGAAAATAGAGATTTTTTCCATGTGTTTGTATAGTATTTGGCCTAGGGCTCAGCATATTGAGGGAGTATTTTTCTTGGGTGACAGTCCACATTTGTGGAAAAATTACAAGTCATTTTATAGTTGGAGATGCAACAATTCTAAACAAAACATTTCTAAATAAATCCACTTACTATTGAAAAGGATGATATGTTATGGTCATCTAGAAAGGTAATCTAGGAATGAGAAGTTGGTTTATGACAGAATTCATTATCTCATCCACCTGCACCACCTTCATTTTTGATCTTGCAAAGGTCAGAGGGTACAAATGCTCCTGTTTGCTCTTACTGTAGGGCAGTCCCTCCCTGCAATATCTAAATTACGCTGACTTTAGCTGGCATCTTTTGCTATAGCTCCTGGTTCTGCAGTGGCTATACCACTGAGGACCAAAGGGGCCTGTAATAAACAAACCAATGGTACCTGAGGTTGGGGGCCAGGTTTTCATCTACTTCTTTGGTAAATCTAAATAGTTCCCATTTTTATCCTTTGCTAGAGCACTTTTTCTTCTACGAACTTAGCTTACAGAAAAAACAGACAGTGTGCAAAGCTGGCCTATATAAGGGACTTTCACTGCAGGGATACTTTAACAAAGGAAAACTGGAAATAGGCCAATGTACACGAAGAGGAGAGGATTAAATTATGGTATATCCTTACAATAGAATACTCTGCAGCCCTTCAAAAAGATGTGAAAATATTTCCATGATATAATGCTGAGAGTAAAAAAAGTTGTATAAAATGGCATCTATGGCATGATCTCATATTTGTAAAATGTGAGCAGTAGAATGATGTTCACTGTCTTTGGATATTGAGAACACTTTGGCTTTCTCCTTTACATTTTGCACTTTCTACACTACAATGACCATGTTATTTTTTTTAAACAGGAAGAGTAAAATACAACAAATGGTACCAAAAGTATGGTACCCGGGAAAAAACTGCTTCTCACAGCAGAGGTCTACAATAGCGATAAATGTTTTAACAGAAGTGTGAAATTAAATTAATCTAATGGCTTTAAGGATTAAAAAACAAACAGCTATTAATACTATGAGGTTGGAATTCAACTACAGAATAGGTAAGAGACAGTCTTTGTCTTCTACCCAAATAGCACTTTTTTGGGAGGGGGCATTCTGTTTTTCTAGGAGTAAACACTTGATTAGGTCAAATAATTTCACAGGCTGCACCTATGTTTTGAACTGTACCCACTTTCAACAGTCATACGGTCAAATTAACCTTCCAAACTCTAGAAAGAGACCTAATAATCATTAGGAAAAAACACTCTTATAATTTAAATTTTTCAACAATAGCATTGTAGCTATATAAAAAGGCTTCCACAGTTGGGGAAGAGCATGGTTGTGCTATTGCAGGCTAATAGATAAAATTAGGCTTAATTAGCAACAAATAACATAGAAATGGGCATTTCTCAGCTGTTGATGATTAGTTAAAATTAGCCAGGAGTCAGAAGTGAGGTCAGAAACCAGTTCAAAGGAAAATAGTAAATAAGAATCACTCTGTTTTATAAAGTCACAAAATGCCCTTACCCTCTCTACTCTCAAACTAAAACCATACCACCCAAAATCAAAACTCAAACCTGAACTACTAGAAATGCACCTCAGTCTAAAAGTGAAACCTGACACAGAAGTTAAGCTTATTATCAGCACTTGCTCTTTGAGTAGAAAATAAAGAATTGGGGAAGTATAGTATCCATGGGCTAGCACTCTGTCTACTATCTCAACAGATTGTCTTTTAAAAAAGACATAGTGATTGTCTTTTAAAAAGACATAGTGATGTTGCCCTGGTAGAGTGCTTTGGTATCACAGCTCACAGCAACCTCAAACTCTTGGGCTTAAGTGATTCTCTTGCCTCAGCCTCCCAAGTAGCTGGGACTACAGGCACCTGCCACAATGCCCAGCTATTTTTTGGTTGTAGTTGTCATTGTTTGGCAGGCCCAGGCTGGATTTGAACCTGCCAGCCTCGGTGTATGTGGCTGGTGCCCTAGCCGCTTGAGTTACAGGTGCCGAGCCCAAGAGATTAGTCTTTAAGTGAACTTTGACATGTAATTTTTGGCACAGCAAGGCATATGACACTTTAAATGTTTATCTCAAATTCCAGAATGCAATCACATGCTTATTTAATAAAATATTCTCACCAGTGGAACAAACATCTACTCTCTGTGCTCTGATGTGCAGAGTACGGTAGATAATGCCGATGCCTGAGAGTTCTGGAAGAGTTAGGAAGGTGAAGGGAAAAACAAGTGGGGGGATAAAGGAGGGAAAACAAATCTTCCCGTTTAAATACAGGAGAATTAGAAAATCTAAGTATGGCAGGGAGTAACAGACAGAGGAGTGAAGAAAGTTCAAAGAAATTCAAAAGGAGCTGGGTGAACAGGACTGATATTCCTATCAATCCTGAGAAGATTTAAACTTTGTTTAGAGCAGAAAACTGAAGTTTAGAAAGGCTGACTTGCCTAAGGTTATATGTCTAAATTTAAAATGCTCTCTTTAAAACAGCTGCTTTCCTTTAAAGAGAAAAAAAAAAAAAAAGATCCACAAAAGGAAAGACCAATGACTTAGTCCTTCAGCTCTTCCACCTACATCTAAATTATGTTTTAAAAATATTTTTTAGAGACAGGGTTTCTGTCTCTCACCCAGGCTGGATGTAGTCATAGTTCACGGTAGCCTGGAACTCTTGAACTTAAGCTGTCCTCCTGCATCAGCCTCCCAATAGCTGGGACTATAGGTGTGCACTACCATGTCTGGCTAATTCTTGTTATTTTTGGTAGAGATGGAGGTCTCGCCGTGTTGCCCAGGCTGGTCTCCAACTCCTGGCTACTAGTGATCCTAGCTAAAGTGCTGGGATTACAGGCACGAGCCTACGTACGGCACCTGGCCTCTATGTCTTTTTTAAGACTGCAAAGTCAAGTTATATTCCATTCAGTTAATAGTAGCTTTGAGAGCTTTTATAGCTTATGTGTACACCTCCCGCACCCTGAGTGTAAGGACAGGATCATGTTGTGTGTTTTATATGCCCTGCCAGCACTCGACCCACAAATTTCAAAATCCAAATGAACTATGGTACTGGTTAATACGTGCTAAAATATTATTTAAGCTATACTTTTACAATCAGCTAGCCATATCGTATGCTTCGTTTGTAACAGCTAAGTATAGTTATCTTTAATATATTTGGATCACCAGTTTTCAAAGAAAATCCACAGTAAACCTAACTATATGATTCAACAGTTCAGAAATGACAGCTCTTGATGTGCCTCTGGGTCATCATGTTAACAATTACCAAAGGCAGCCAACAGTAATTATCGGGCAACATAGTTCAGCAAATGGGGAAGATTTATCTCCTTCCTGCTAAGCTACCCTCAGCCTACTTCTTAGACTCACCCTCTCTCACATGTCCCCCACCTCCAGCTATTGATACTTCCCCAGTGGCTGGAATCCCTTAAACCACCTCACAGATATTCCTATTTTCCTCATCTCTTTCCACTTACGGCAGCTCTGCTTCCATTCTCTCCAGCCCTTTTTAGGGAACTGATCTGTTAATTTAGTATAACTAAGGCTGGCGTGGCTTATGGAGAACACATTTGATGTCATCCCTCCCACCGTTAGCTATATTTTCACTGGGAGGTTTCTTACAGATACAGACTTGATACAAAGAGAAAACGCTGAAGGTGGGAACTTCAGTCTACCGAGGTATAGTGGAAAAGGCTGTGAGATTAAGTTTAGAACAAAACTATGTATCAGTGTGTTATGAAGATGCTTGAAAAGAAATAGACTGAATCTCTCAATATTCCTCTTTTGGAAGACATGTCAAGAAAACAGATCACTCAACAGAGCATTTCTCTCAAAATGTGTTCCAATCTCTCCTTTATATAGGAATGAAGATCACCTGTCTGAACAAACTGCCTGCAAACTCTGGGGCATACCCACGATGCACCAGCGTAGAGCACACTGACACGGACAGCTAAGGCCGCTTAGGGAAACTCCTGATGGCGCATACTTGCATTCTAGCAATGGCAGCTGCTGGGGTTGGCAGCCAGAGGTCCAATCCACCTGGGATGACTGCTGCTCCTTTGGATATTTTGTTTTTGTAGGTACTTCTTACATTTTAGCAGTGCTCATGAATCTACCTCTGGGTACTACTTCTTTTTTATTTTTTTTATTTTTAAAATAGTCTTTTCTGTCACCCTGGGTGGAGTGCCATGGCATCATCCTAGCTCACAGCACCCTCAAACAATCCTCTTGCCTCAGATTCCCAAGTAGCTGGGACTGCAGGTGCCTGTATCTGGCTAGTTTCCTATTTTTAGTAGAGATCAGGTCTCACTCTTGCTCAGGCTGGTCTTAAACTCTTGAGTTCAAGGATCTATCCACTTCGGACTCCCAAAGTGCTAAGATTATAGGTGTGAACCATAATGTGTGTCCTGGGTACCACCTCTAGAACATTCTTTTCTGGTGGCAAACACTACTGATAAACCCTAATAAAAGTCTCAATTTTGTAATGTAACACCATTTTCCTTTAAAACCTGTTTTTATGCATATGCTCTTTTAAAACCATACACAATATATAATTGCCAATTTCCACCCTGACCACAGGGTGGGACTGTCTCCTCCTTAGTGAAGTTGTGTTTAAGAAGGAAAGTGGCTATGATACCATGAGATAAAGGCTCTGATATCTTTAATATAAGATATTTCCAAAAAGAAAAATGTGTTCTGAGTTGAAGATAACTTCTTTTTCTTCTTTTTGTGATTTAGGACCCTCTATATTTAGATTGAGTCCTTTAAAACCAACTGACATAATTTCCTGCAAAATGTTATATAAAAACATGCTGGTTTGCTCCTTTTCACAAAATTGAGTACTCATCCTGGGCCAGGCACTAAGCCCAGTGATGAAGTAGTTCAGAGTTCTAAGTAAGAAAATGCACTCAGGGTAAACCTTCTGATCCTAAGAGATGAATACGGCTATGAATATGGCTCCACATGGTTTCTTGCTGTAGCAAATTACAGGCTCTGGCCGTCACCCAGCTAGTCTTAATGACATTTGTTTTTGGCAGGGAATATACAGAGCCCCCTCTTCTCTAGGGCATAGCCTCCCATTTCTTCACATGAAAGTAGAGAGCCAAGAACCCTACAAAGTACTAAGCGCTCAGCTCATCATTTCACTGGTAGGAAGAGTATGAATAAAATTGGTCAATTATGTCAACGTTTATTTAAGCTTCATTATTATAAGACATTACTAGGTATATAGTTTGAGAACATCAAGAATATGTGAATATATATGAATATGTAATGCTTTTGGTAATTACTGAGCACTAAAAAATATACAAACAGGTACGGGATGGGGAAAGGTAGGCTCAGCAGACTTTATAAAGAGACCATAACAAAAAAAAATATCAATTTCAAATCAATATAGCAACCTGAGACTTCTTTTTCTGTCAATATTCATCAAGTTTTTTCTGCTATAAATTTTTTGTCACCAATTAGTACAAATATTTTCCTCCTGTCACCAATGACATCCAAGACATAACTAAAGAAACAAGCTTACAGCTTAATATTGACTTAATTCTGAGTAACTGAATTAAGTAATACTGCTTAAATTCTCCCCTGTGAAGGAGAACAATTCACTGAAAATGATCACCATTTTGACTAGGAGACACATTTAATGGGTCCCATTTAATGATTGTCAAACCCATTTTAACATTTATGAAAATATTTTGAAAAGTTCAAGAATTAAAAAAGGAAAAAGAAAACCATTTTCTGTACAGTACTTCTTAATAAGTAGCCTACTTGGTTAATAAAATAATGTTTGCTTTTGGGAGATCCAAGATTAATAATAATAATATATAATGAAATCAGCTTCCTCAATTTTATTTTAATATTAGAAATAAGGACTAGTTAACTTACATTACAATGTTATATACAAAGAACAGTTAAGTGATGAAGGTTATTTAAGATAAAGTTTTATAGCAAACAGAACGGAAAGGGTTGGCACTTTCAATAGAAATGCTTAATAGATATTGTAATGGGACTCTAATAACTGATGGAATAAGGAAGTTTTTATTGGTAGCTCATTCCTCAATTATTTGAAATTTCCCACTGAAAGTCTAAAAATCTGTAGTTGAGAATACAATAGCAATTAAGAATGAGCCATTTATAAGACTACGTAAGACATCAAGTAAGAATTCTGAAGTTACAGTCTCATTTCCAGGGTGGTGTAGAACATGCATCTCTTTTCAACTGCCAATGAAAAGAAATTAAGGAAAGTGTTAGAGAACTACAGACTAAAAATAAACATAAGTCATGCCACATTTGCCTTATTCTGAAAACAATGCTCCTGGCTTCCTAAATGAAATCAGAATTCTTTGCCCACCTGTACATAAAACAGCCATCTACTTTATTTTTAAATATTTTCCACCAAAACTTGGCTTAATTGCTTTATAACTGCCCAAATCAACACAACAGTTAGGCTTTGAAGGGGAACAACTGGGTGTAATTATTGTTAACATCTGAAGGCTGTGGTTTGTAGAATTACAATGTAAACTACGATGATTTCAGTTTTTGCTTGTTTTGAAGTTTATCGTTTTCTTTTTCATTCTTTTTTTTTTTTTAAAGACAGGGTCTCTGTTGCCCAGGCTAGAATACAGTGGCATCATCATAGCTCACAGCAACCTTAAACGCCTGAGCTCAAGTGATCTTTCTACCCCAGCCTCCCAAGTAGCTGGGACTATAGGTATGCACCATGCCAGCAATTTTTTTTTTGTTTTTAGTGAACAAGGAGTCTCGCTTTCCTCAGGCTCATCTTGAACTCTTGAGATCAAACAATCCTTTTGATTGGCCTCCAGAGTGCTAGGATTATAGGCATGAGCCACCGAGCCTGGCCAGTTTTTCATTTCCTTATCCTTAACTCAAAAGGATCATGAAAAAACTAAAAAGAGTCACTGAAATTTCAATGGGCTTACCCTTATCTGGTGTGAAACAGATATATGTAGATGTAATAATCTCTTAAGCACAGTGAGGACATTGTGTTCATTGGATTCTCATGTTATCTATCAGTAATCCATCTTCTACTGAGAAGGAAGCTAGGTATCTTTAGTAGGAAAGCAGCCTATATCCTGGAAATGGAGGAATGGATCAGAGATAGATGTTATGAGCCAAGAACAGCCCAATAGGAACAGTCCAAATACGATGGTGATTAACCAATCTAACCTGATCCTCCCTCCTTGAAGAGGGTTTTTTTTAAAAAATATATTTGGCAGCATATCGTGTGCTCTATGGATTATGGTGTCAAGTATTATGGTAAAAAAGAGATGTAGGAGGTCTCCTTTTCTTTCTTTTTTTTTTTAATAGAGACAGTCTCACTTTATCACCCTTAGTACAGTGCCATGGCATCACAACTCACAGCAACCTCCAACTCCTGGGCTTAGGTGATTCTCTTGCCTTAGCCTCCCAAGTAGCTGGGACTACAGGCACCCGCAACACCCAGCTATTTTTTGTTGCAGTTTGGCCAAGGCCAGGTTTGAACCCACCACCCTCAGTATATGGGGTTGGCGCCCTACTCACTGAGCCACACGTGCTGCCCGTGGTCTCCTTTTCAAATTAAAACAGAAGAGGAACTGCTGAGACGGGTAACTCTGGTTGCTGTAGAAGGGCCAGATATGGCCGGCCCTCTTAATGGACCAGATTAATACAAGCATTAAAAGTGGCCTACAGCTAACAGTGTGGCTAGGGTATATCTCTCTGTTACTACCTACCCAGACCTTCAGATGGAATTTCTTTTCAGCTGATAGGGAAAATAAAATAATGTCATTGCCTGATCTCAAGGATCTTGACAGGTGGTTCTCAACCTTTCTAATGCCACAATGTATTTACATTGTTATAAAGGGGTCTCGACTCACAGATCTTGACTCTAGCTCTATGCCATTATATACGCTGTAGGCACCATGGACCACCTCACCTTCTCAAAGTTACACACTGGTCTCTCCTGTGTTGATGCCCAGATGAGTTCTAAAGACCAGGAAATGGAAAGGATCCTATTCTCTTATCTAGTGTGAAACTTGTGCTGGACAGGACAAGAGACAATTTTCTTAGAATACAGTGCTGATCACATCAAAGTCCCCAGATGTCCATCATTCCTAGGGCAGAGGTTGGCAAACTATGGCTTAAAGACCAAATTGAGCCCATCACCTGGTTTTGTAAATAAAGTTTTTTGGAGCACAGCCAAGACCACTTGTTTATGTATTATTTATTGCTGCTTTCCCGCTGCAGTGCCAGAGTTCAGCTGCAGCAGAGAATGGATGGCCTGCAAAGCTCTAAATACTTCTTCTGGCCCTTTATAAAAAAAGTTTGTGAAGCCCTGATCTATGGCATGCTGGTATAACCCCTTAGAAATGAAAGACAGCTTGCTGCTCCAAGCACCTCCTACATATCAGAGATGGCACATATCCTGTGTGTGGGTACCCTTTTTTATTCACACTTCTATGAGATAAACCAAAAAAGCTGTTCATTATAACTAAAATCTAGAGTTAGAGAAATCTTTCTAAGTGTGACAGGCTACAGTTATATGGCTCAGTGGTTCAGGGTACCCTGTGATCCTGGGGCTTCAGGATGTCTGAGGTATGTCCCAATATAACCACAGAGCAAGAGCCTGGGATTCTGGAACAAGGTCAACCTCCCTTAAGCAGGTACTTACTCTTCCAAAAGATGATTCCTGGCTGGTCACGAGGTTTTGATAGACAGCAAAAGTCCAACACCAAGGGAAACCAGGTGACCATATCATTAACTCATCTTGAATAGTTCTACTAGACCTTCTTAACCACAAAGAAAACATGCCTTCAACCAATAATGTGGTCTGTAAATACAACACTGGGCTTATGGAGGTTCCAATGGCACAAAATAAACAAATAGGCCAATCACAACCCTTACCTCATGGCCCTTCACTGTCTCCTCCCTCAACCATGACTATGGCCTCAGGGAGGTGCTCTCTATATCTAGCTAATAAAACAAGAGACCAGAGCTTGGTTTGCCTTTGATAGCACTAGCCAATAAGGAACTGTGAAAGCATCACAGCCCCTATAGGAATTGTACTGATGGACAATGCAGAAAGAAGGTAATATGATTTGACACAATATTAAGTCCTTCATTTTACTGGTCATTATGCCTTTTATGAGGGAAAGCTTAAGGCCAATTTTTATTAATTCCTGGACAGCTGGCTAATGGTTTACCCCAGATGGATATAGACTTGAAATAAGCAAGAATGGAAAACTTCTTTTTTTTTTTTTTTTTTGAGACAGAGCCTCAAGCTGTTCCCCTGGGTAGAGTGCCATGGCATCACAGCTCACAGCAACCTCCAACTCCTGGGCTGAAGCGAGTCTCCTGCCTCAGCCTCCCAAGTAGTAGCTGGGACCACAGGCACCGGCCACAACGCCCGGCCATTTTTTGGTTGCAGCCATCATTGTTGTTTGGCGGGCCCGGGCTGGATTTGAACCTGCCACCTTAGGTGTATGTGGCTGGCGCCTTAGCCACTTGAGCCACAGGCGCCCAGCCAAGAATGGAAAACTTCTGACAAGGCAATTTAAGAAAGGACAATGCGTAGGTGGGCCTCCAGAAATGTGTGTCCCACATGAATTCTTATCAGAGTACCCCCAAATGCAAAAAAGTCTCTTGTGGAAAAGACTGTCTTTGTATTTTCTCTCCACAGTCAACACAATGCTTGTCCCATGGGCTTATGAGCGACCACAGTGGCATTGATAGAGGATGCATAAACAGTTATAGAAATTAATGACTTCCCCTCCCTAAAGTCAGTGCGGCTACCCACTACTGGCCATTGCCCAGTTGGTGAGCAATACTGAGCAATGATAAGCCCTTGATTTGTTACCATACTTTGAGGGAACCTCAATAACAGAGAAATACACTGGTACCCTTGCATTGTCGAAGGGGCAATGCTTTGCCATTGAGACTGATACTTAACATGGATTTGGTTGGATTGGCCTTTTCTGTCTTCTGAACCCTTCACACCACCACCACATGTGTTTATAAATGCCTTCTATATCACTGCAACATTATTACACAGACTGCCTTCATGGACCCATTTCATAAGGAAGTTATCAGACATCCTAATGTCAACCATGCTCTGCTCTGGTTTCATCGAGTATCTGTCATTAAACAAAAATGTGTTTATAAAATGATTAAAGAGACCATTATATGCTGAGATTCAGCCTTCGCTATGGATACTCCCTTACAAGACTGGGGTATTATCTTTTAGAACTGTGGCATTTTCTCTGTCCTAGAAACACAAAGTAGTACCAGAAAAGTAAGATTTTTTTTCTTCCCAAACCAAAACACCTAGGTCTAAGAAACAAGCAACAGAAGTATGAGTCAATTCTCCAAAGGTTTTAATTAATAATGTACTTTTTAAAAATTTTATTCCTAGAACTATGACTTAAGCCATCCTGGTGTAGTTAGCATAGTATGTAATGGAAAACACACTGAAATTAGTGATCATATCTACGTGGTTGGATTAAAGATAATTTTATCTTTTTTCTGGGTGATTTTTCTAGGTTTTCCAAATTCTCTAGAATGCCTATATGTAATTTTATATTAAAACATAACTACTAAAGAAAAAACCCATATCCCCCAGAAGCAGATTTTCTTTTTTTTTTGGACACAGAGCCTCAAGCTGTCATCCTTGGTAGAGTGCTGTGGCATCACAGTTCACAGCAACCTCCAACTCCTGGGCTCAAGCGATTCTCCTGCCTCAGCTTCCCAAGTAGCTGACACCTGCCACAATGCCTGGCTATTTTTGTTGTTGTTGCAGCTGTCATTGTTGTTTGGTAGGCCCGGGCTGTATTCAAACCCACCAGCTCAGGTGTATGTGGCTGGAGCCTTAGCCACCTGAGCCAAAGGCGCCAAGCCCAGAAGCAGATTTTCATTGAAAATGGTACTTAATGAAAGTGAGTTGTTGTTATGAATGCAAGAAGTTGCTAACAAAAAAAGGTAAGCTAGGAGAATTCATTTTATTCTTTTTTTTGGAGAGTGGTCATTGTGTGGCACTGCCAAGCAATTATGGAAACATTTGAAATCTGACTAAGCCTCAATTACCTTATCTGTAAAATGAAGATGATAACTTATGAATCTCACAAAGTATGTGAAAGAACACCATGAACTAACATTTCTAAAGGCATTAGTCATTACTACTGGTAGTAGGTGAGTGTCTATGTGCTCCGTGATTTCAAAAACAAAAGAATAAAAAGAACAAAAAGTGGTTACCTTTGGGTTAAAATATCTACAAGACTGTGGCTGGGAGCCTCCAAATAGGGCTATGCGGTAGTCGTGCTTCTTTCTTCTAGGCCTTGTGCCATCTACAAGTTCCTCTCGATCCTCGGGAGACAGTAGATGATACCTCATCCCGCCTGTAGAAAAATACATGGCAACTCTTCAAGAACTTCAGACACAAATGCAGTGCTTTGAAAATGAAATACCCAGATGTAACAGTACATTAATTTCTTTAATTTTTTTCTATCATCCTTTTATAGTGTTCAAGGAAAGTGAGAGGGAAGAGGCAAGAAAAACATAGAAGGCCCTGAGTCCTAACCAATAGATTATTCTCAGCAATCACCATTTTTCTAAGAATGCCTCACTCATTTACTCTGTGCGAGTCAATTATCTGGCTCCTTAAGCAATAACTGCGAAAATAATAATTACGTTATTATTTCCTAACCCAGTGGTTCTCAATCTTAACTGCACATTAGAATCACCTAGGGGTGGGGGATCTGCAGCCTTATGGCAACTTGTGGCTTTCCAGGTTAAGTGTAGCTTTTGGACTGAATCCAAATTTTACAGAAATTTATAAATCTATAAAAAGGGGTGTACCAGAGAAAGATGAAGCTTTTCTCGCCTCCTTTGGCGCTTAAAAAAAGAACAATCAGAAGGCAGTAGGTTTCCTACCCCTGATTAGACCAATTAAATCAGAACCTCTGGTGGCAGGGCCTAGGTATGGTATTTTAAAGGGCATCTTAAATCCTTACCTCTTCCAATGTAGTTCAATGACCAGAAGCTTCAGCATCTGGAAGTTAGTTAGAAATTCTGAATCCCAGACCATACCCTAGATGTATTAGAATCTGCATATTCAAGATAATTTGCATATACATACAACTTTGATGAGCACTGTATAAGAAGACTAAAATGCATTAAGGATTCAGAACTACTGTGACCATTTTCCATCAGCAATTCCTTAATTTTGTTAAGGGCTACTTAATTGAAATCAGTGAGAAAGGTAGATTGTTTACTACTGGTAGACAATAAAAATGGAGAAAAAATTCTGCCCCCACTTAATATTTTGCTCCAAATTCCAAATCAATAGAAATGTAAATATGAAAAAATCTCATAAATGCACTAAAATAAAGATAGGATAGCTTTAAAAAATCAGGTCTAGGCTTGGCACCTGTAGCACGGTCGTTATGGCGCCAGCCATAATACACAGAGGGTGGTGGGTTTGAACCTGGCTGGAGCCAGCTAAACACCTGCAACAACAAAAAAATAAAATAGCTGGGCGTTGTGGTCGGCATCTGTAGTCCCAGCTACTTGGGAGGCTGAGGCAAGAGAATGGCTTAAGCCCAGGAGTTTGAGGTAGCTATGAGCTGTGACACCACAGCACTCTACCCAGGGTGACATAGTGAAAGTCTGTCTCAAAAAAAAAAAAATCAGGTTCACATAGGGAAGCCTAGGAGTGACAAAAAACAAAGAAGCAATGAAAAAATGTTCAGATGTAAATATATGAAAGTTTAAGTTAACTTAGTGAATGGCAAAAAGACAAAATCAAAAGACAATGACTAGGGCAGCACCTGTGGCTCAAAGGAGTAGGGTGCCAGCCCCATATACTAGAGGTGGTGGGTTCAAACTTGGCTCCCGCCAAAAACTGCAAAAAAAGGGACAATTACTAGCTAGGAAAGTATTTATAAATAGTGCAAAAGAAAATTATAAACAGACATTCTATTAATAAGATTAAAACTAGACACAAGACAAAATTAGATGAAGTATTTGAATACAGTTCATAGAAAAAGAACTACAAACAACTTAAACACATGAAAAGATGCTCAACTGCTCTCAATAGAAAAATACAAATTAAAACCATACTTTTTTCACATCTCAGGTTGGCCAAGATCAAACTATCTGGAGCACAGGATGTGTTAAGGGTGTGCAGGTGAGACAGCATGGATGGTTACTATCATCTGGAGGTGATAGAGTACAATCCACAAAAATCACACGTACACACTCTCTAACCCAGGAATTCCCCTTCTAAGAGTTTATAAAGTTCACTGCTGGGGAAGTAGTTAAAAATTATGGTATGTATATACAATGGAATATTATATATGGCTGCAAAGGACGAGAAAGTTTAGTATGTGTTCATGGAATGATCTCCAAGAAATCACATGGAATGGAAAAAAGCAAGCCATAGAACAGTACACAGAATGTAACACTCTTTGTATTAAAAATGGATATTTTATGCTTATGTACACATTTTATACATATAATTTATACATGTACATATAAGTCACTGTGTGTGCACAGTCTCAACACTACCTCTGGAAGGATATACAATAATAGTTACCTCCTGGGTGAGGGAATGAGGAGGTGGTAAACAGGGATATCAGAGAGACTGACTTTTCACTATGTACCCATATAATACCTTTTTGAATTATGCGTGATGTACAGTATTGATCTAAAGATAAAATAATGCAAAAAATCTTTTTTTTGAGAGAGTTTCACTATGTCACCCTTGGTAGAGTGCCACGGTGTCACATCTCACAGCAATGTTAAACTCTTGGGTTTAATCGACTCTCTTGCCTCAGCCTTCCCAGTAGGTGGGACTACAGGTTCCCGCCATAACACCCAGCTATTTTTGTTAAAGTTGTCATTGTTGTTTAGGTGGCCTGGGCTGGGTTTGAACCCGCCAGCCTCAGTGTATGTGGCCAGCATCCTGCCCACAGAGCTACAGGCGCCAGCCAATGCAAAAAATCTTTTAACGTATACAAAATATTTCTGTACATGAGGCTGGTCTTAGCCCTTTAAAATGGGAAAGAGAGGGAAGGCACATCTTTGGAGAACAGTTTGTTCCTGGATGAAAGTCATTATCAATATTTATTATTTCCTTACATTTCTGAATTTGAATAAAAGCTTTTTTGCATTCGAAGAGACAGAAACCTCACAGGCCCAGGCTCTGGTGCATGCTCTAGGTCAGAGGGGTACACAAACACTTTCTGTAAAGGGTTAGAGAGTAAATACTTTAGGCTTTGCAGCAGCATATGATTCTATGGAATATTAGTTTTTTTAACAATCTCTGGCAAATGTAAAAGCTGCTTTTAGCTCAGGGTCATATTTAGCCCATGGGTGGTTCCTAAAGTGTGAACCATGATCAGCAGCACCAGCATCACTTGGAAATAAAAATTATTGAACACTAGCCCTGATCGTCTGAATCAGAAATTCTGGGTTTGAAAGCCACTCCCCTAGGAGGGCTCTGCACAGGCCTAAAGTAGACTGTGTAGTCTATCAACACAATACTCCCGCAAGGCAAAGACAGTAAAGGAGAGAGACAGAGGGAACTGTTTCTAGCCAAGAGGCCACTGGGCTGACTGTGTCCAGCTGCGATGATTTCCCTGGAGGAAACATAAGCTGTGATGCCTTCACTGACCGGCTTTTTTTCCTCCCCAAGAATAGGGCTCTATATACTTTGGCACCTTTCCCTGAGGAGATGCTTGTTTCTCAGGCTTATTACTTTGGGAGTTATTCCTTCCAGAGTAAAATTTTATCAGTTTTGAGTTAGAAGTTGCCCTGGCCTTTGTGGTGGCTTTGCCTGTGTATTTCTTTTTTTGTGACATATCTTCTTTTAGATGTAAATTTTTTTAGCTTAGTTTTACTCTATTTTTTGATTATCTTTTCTGCTTTTCTTCTACTCTGAAAAGCCAATGAAGTCAGACAGTAGGAAAGACAACTGGTGATCTAAAGAAGGGGGCTGGAGGACTCCTTTCCCCAATTAGCTTTTGCCTAGACTCCAAAGCTTGGAAGCCTTTCAGCTGCTTGTGCTTAGTCAAGGAGTTATAGAACGATCCATTAATCTTCATTTTAAAGAGAGAAAAAAGAAAAACATGTGATGAATCTAGTAAGTTAAAAATAAACAGCAAAGTTTCCTGCTGAGGCAGCTAATCCCTACACTTGAATTTCTGGAATAATCTTGCTATCCTATTTCTAAATCAATTTAGAATCCACAAAAGAACTAAATACTAGACTGCCTCAAACTGGCTAGTCTCATCAGCTACACCATGTATGAAGAAATCAGACTAGCTCTCTACCCAATGAAACTGTAAGGCCAGAAAAATAACATAGTTTGGGAATGAAAGCATAAGAAAAACTCTAATATTAACATGTATGACATCTAAAAGATGAAAGCTCTGATCAATAAGCATTTTCTTGGTCCTGATTTTCTCTCATCTCTGCACTTAGACCAAAGACCACTGGTACTCTACCTCCTCCTCCTTTTTTTTTTTTTTTTTTTTGAGACGGAGTCTCAAGCTGTCACCCTGGGTAGAGTGCCATGGCATCACAACTCACAGCAACCTCAGCTCTTGGGCTTAAGTGATTCTCTTGCCTCAGCTTCCCAAGGAGCTGGGAATATAGGTGCCCACCACAATGCCTGGCTATTTTGTTTGCAGTTGTCATTGTTGCTTAGCAGGCCTGGGCTGGGTTCGAACCTGCCACCCTAGGTGTATGTGGCCAGTGCCCTGCCAACTGAGCTATGGGGTGCTGCCCTATTTTACCTCCTTAACACCTTTCTCTTGGTTTTCAAGACACCAGCCTTTGCTTCAAGTAGCTCTCAAGTAGCTTCAAGTACAAGAATTTGCCTTTCCTATTTTTCTTCTTCCACCCACTGAATGTTACCATTCATAAGGACATGTCCTTGGCTCACATCTTCTTTTACTCTTTGTCTTTTTTTTTTTTAATTTAACAAAAAAATCTACTATACACTGTGTAATGCTTTTGCCACTTACGAAAAATTTCCATAATAAATATTCATGAAAAAATATTTTTAGTAAGTATAGAGCACTTTATTGGATGGCTATAGCATAATATTTTTCCAAAGTGGGGATAACATTGGATCAACTTACCTAAAACCACATACTAATACCTAGTAGCTATGTGATAAGTCTAAAGGAAATTTTACATCAAAATTTTACATTTAAAAATCAAGGAATAAGTGATCTAATAATTAGGACTCTCAAACTTATTACCACTCTTGAGAAGGAAAGCATAGGAGTGAAAGTGCTCATTTCTCTTTTATCTGTTTCCTTAACTTTATGCCTTAAATGTATCATCCAGATGAGGTACCAAAAATAACTTAAGTTTCAAGTAGGTTCTAGTTACCTTTTATAAGAGGCCTTCTGGCTCATCATATATAAATTGAAATCTATAATGCAACCCTCCCCATCTATACATACCCATATGTATAGACATGGTGTTTGGTTTGATTAAGATCAATGGGAATTCAAGAGCCTATGAAGAGTCTGCAGGAGTATAACTTCACTAAATCTAAATAAATGAAAAAGAAGTAGCAATTTTTAGCTCCAGTTTTTCGCAAAAGAAAAGAAAAAAAGAAAGAAAGCTATTTAAAAAAGAAAGTGTGGTCATATTACACTATTTGGCTAAGTAAAATAAAAAAGGAAACACTAGAAAAGAAATACATGAAAGCTATTTTATTTTTATTTATTTATTTATTTTGCAGTTTTTTGCCGGGGCCAAGTTTGAACCTGACACCTCTGGTATATGGGGCTGTCGCCCTACTCCTTTGAGCCACAGGTGCTGCCCATGAAAGCTATTTTACACAGAAATAGAAAAAGCATAATAATTTTTACCTCCCCTCACATACTAATGTATACTTTTAAAATAAGGGCTGAGGCCAAGTCCTCTCTAGGTATACAGTTGGGGAACTCAAGGGATTAATTATCTATACAAGCGGATTCTTAAATGTTTCTGACTTACTAAATCTGATCCATGCTAAATAGGATTTTAAGCCCATAACAAACTGCCTACACGATCAGGTTATAAATGGATTTTAAGGCAACTTACTTATCACCATCTTAAGGCATTCAGGATTGTCTTGAATAAGTGGTTCAGCTTGTACCGTTTTACTTAAGAAATTCTTTGATATAAGAGGAAACCTGACTTTAGCAAGGATATCAACCATAAATGGCTGGCGATTAGGTTCATCGTATTTCAGCCACCTGACTGCAGCATCATAAACCTAAGGGGGAAAAACAGCATAGTAAAATTCTTAGATGGTGGAAACATTTCCAATTACCTATGTTTACTCTCACACTGAAGGGAGAGAACCTCGTAAGGAAACAACCACTTATTCCAAATATTTTATTCAGATATTTGCTTTCATCCCTGAACATTTGTCTATACTTCAGAACAGTTTACAAACTGTTGAGGCATCCTCAAACTATGGCCCACGGGCCACATGCGGCCCACCTAGGACATTTATCCGGCCCACTGGGTGTTTTTTCTGCCGCTGCCTGTCCTGCTTAGCAGCCGACTCGTCCCAGGGCCCACAGTCTGGCCCTCCAACAGTCTGAGGGGTAGTGAACTGGCCCCCTGTTTAAAAAGTTTGAGGACCCCTGGTTTACAGACTGCTCTAGTGAGTTTTGTAGGTAATTTTTTTTTAGTACTACTACATACCATAATTGAAATGACAGGGAGAATGCTGAATTTATAACTTTTTAAAACAAAATAACAGTTTCCTTTTCAGAAAAAGATATACATTGTACCAAAAAGAATCTATTGGTCAACACAAGTTTCCTACACATATATGAACATATGTAGGAGAGAGGTTAATTTCTAAAAAGGCTTTCCATTCCAGGAGTTACGAAGGTCACCTGTGATTTTATTTTAATCTTTTATTCCTGCATTATGAATGACAGACTTATCTGCTTTCTAGAAACTTTAAAAAGAAAAATTCTATACTTTGAAAGTTAATTACAGGATTAACTTTCTGTAAGAACTGTTATCCAAAATATAATAGTGTAGCATTCACTTAACTGTGCTGAACAAGTCCAAGTTCATTAACATTTAATTTACAAATCATTAGTTTAAAAACACTGAAAACAAATCTATTATTTCAAATACACACATATCTACCACACTGACACATGTTTGAGCTAAATGAGCCAATTTTGGGGTGGTGTTAATAAGGCCCACGTTCTCGTCTCCCTACAAGTTAATCTTTTGTGGGAATGGGTTTTTTTTTTTTTTTGAGACTGAGCCTCAAGCTATCCCCTTGGGTAGAGTGCCATGACATCACAGCTCATAGCAACCTCCAACTCCTGGGCTCAAGTGAGTCTCCTGCCTCCGCCTCCCAAGTAACTGGGACCACAGGCGCCCGCCACAACGCCCGCCATTTTTTGGTTGCAGCCATGATTGTTGTTTGGCAGGCCCGGGCTGGGGATTCGAACCCGCCACCTTAGGTGTACGTGGCTGGCGCCTTAGCCAATTGAGCCACAGGCACCGAGCCGGAACGGGTGTTTTAAAATACTTTTAATTTTAGAATAGCTGAAGACTTATGGAAAAGTTGCAAACACAGTGCAGAGTTCTCACATACCTGGCATCCTGTTAAGGGGTTACTTTAGTATGATACATTTGTCACAACTAATGATGCAATACTGATAAATTAACTAAAGTCTATACTTTTTATTGGGGGTCAGTAGGGGGAGCTCTTTAGTTTTTATCTCATGCCATTTTTCTATGATCCCATAAAGAATACCTGGTCAGATATTTTGTCAAATGTCCCTCAATTTGGATTTGTTTTGATATCTTACTCATTAGACTGGGGTTACGGTTTCTTGAGAGGACAATCATACATGTGATGTCCCAGTCTCACTGTATCAAGTGTGCATGACGGCACACAACTCATCACCGAGAATGTTAACCATTACCACCTGTAGGTAGGCCTGTTTGTCAGGTTCTTCCAGGCTAAAGTTACTACTACTTCCTTTTCGATACAGCATATGAGTTAATTTTGATGACAGAATTGATTGTTTTTTTTGGTCTTATTAGGTCCTCCAGTTCCAACCTGTCAATTTGCAAATTGATACTCCTTTAGGCCACAAAGAAGGCAAGGAAAAAGAATGTGGCTTAGTTCAAATTTTCTATCTTTATAACAGAAGTAACTCAAAGTACATGATCGTATAATGCCTAATTAGTTTCCTCATACTGCTATAACAAATTACCACAAACTGAGTGGCTTCAAAATACAGAGGAGGATGTGGTGCTGAGAATAGAGATTAAGTGAGTCTGCATATCAAAGTATTCCCCTACCCAGCTCCCAAATGCCTGCCACCCAGCCCACACTTCTGACAGTTTATTTGATGGTTCTGGAGGTCAGCATCCAAAACTGGTTACAATGAGCTAAAATCAAGATGTCTACTTGGAGGCGCCATAGCAGAAACCATGTCCTTGCCTTTTCCAGCATCTAACAGCTATCTGCATTCCTTGGTTTGTGGTCTCCTTCTATTTTCAAAGCCAGCAATGGCCAGTCAGGTCTGACATTGGATCACTCTGACCTTTCCTCATTTTGCAGCTTTCTTCCTCATTTAAGGACCCTTAGGATTACATAAACCAGACTCGCCTCATAATCCCATCTCCAGATCCTTAAGCACATCTGCAGAGTCCTGTTTGCCATGTAAAGGTAACATATTCACAGGTTTGGGGGATTAGGATGTGGGCATCTTGGGGGTAAGCATTGTTCTGCTTACCATGGCACCCAAAAGTTTTGCCTCTATCAAGTGGTCTCTGCCTCAAAGAGCCAGCCCTTATAAGAGCCCAGGACTCAACTTTTCCCATGAAACAGACTTGGGAATACTGTGTTTAGTGTAAAGAACACATTCTCTCCAAATATGACTCTTTCCCTTATCATGTATCCAAACACGAGGTATCAATCAATAAGGATATTTTTACCAAGAAAAATATGAGGTGGTAATTTAAGTCACCTGATCCTCTGCTCTCACAGTCAGAGTGTCCTGGTTGAGAAGATGTGTCACTCGCTTGACATCAAGTTGTAGAAATTCATCAGTTTTGTAAACTTCAGTGAAATGCTGATGAATAAAATCGTCTGCAGTTGCTTTCAGTTCAGGACAGTCCAGACACTCTGCTAGCACACTTATACCTACATACAGAAAGAAAATCATAGAAAATCATTTTTAGGAAAACCAACTATATACTGAAGAAAAAGCATGACTTCAGGAAAATTACACTGAATTTCAAAAATTTATATCCTTTCTCTGTTCCACTGATTTGCCTATTCTTGTGCCAATACTATATTGTCTTACAAACGGCTGCATTTTATATAAGACTCCTTCAATATTTTTTCAAACTTTTCTTAGCTACTGTTCTCTTGCAAATAATTTTTATAAATAAGTGCATCACATAAAAAATTCTGCTGTGATTTGAATTAGAATTGCTCTCAATTTTTGGATTATTTTGAGGACAGTTGACTTTTGACAGTTGATAATTGAAAGCAACTGCAGATAATTTTATGCTGTAACATGGAGGAGCTCCATTTAAGAACATGACATATATGAAATTTATTCATATATCTGAATAAACACATTATTCATGGTGTTTATTCAGATTTTTTATGATCCTCAATATAAATACACAATTTTCTTCACATAAACTCTACACATTTCTCATCCAAGTCTCTCTTGGCTACTTTATTTTTTGTTTTAGAGGGAGTTTCCTCAGTGGCGCCTGTGGCTCAGTAGGTAGGGTGCCGGCCTCATATACCGAGGGTGGCGGCTTCAAACCCAGCCCTAGCCAACTAAAACAGCAATGGTGACGGCAACAAAAATAGTTGGGCGTTGTGGTGGGCGCCTGTAGTCCCAGCTACTCGTGACGCTAAAGCAAGAGAATCGCTTAAACCCAAGAGTTTGAGGTTGCTGTGAGCTGTGATGTCACAGCACTCTGACAGCTTGAGACTTGGACTCTGTCTCAAATTAAAAAAAAAAAAAACCCCACAAAAACAAAAACTAAAGGTAGTTTCCCCCTAATTGGTTACTTATGTTCTCTATCAGGAGTCTGCAAAGTAATGTTCATGGCCCAAATCCAGTTCATGGCCTATTTTATAGGGTCAGCAGCTTTAAAAATGGTTCATATTTTTCAAGGTTATTCAAACAACAACAACAAAAGAGAGAGGAGACGGAAGTGAAAGGAGAATGAAGAAAGAACTACGAAGGACAAGAGAGAAAAAGAGACAAGAAGGTATGGGGGCCACAAAGCCTAAAATATTTACTATCTGGCCCTTGACGGAAAAAGCCAATCCCACTTTTATACCAAGCCACTAATTATCTTTGTTTGTGATTCTGAGGTAGCCTTCCTTTGTCAGTTGAAAGTTGAATTTTTTTCAGGTCATTGTTTTTCATTTCCCATGTGCGGGTTGTCTTTAGATAATGGGTGCTGATGCTTTCATATTTCCACATGGTTCTCATAACTTTTGCCTGCTGAGCTCTTTGTCACATTAGCCAGCCATTTCTACCCCCTTTGTAAAATGCACTGACCACAACATGCTGGATGCTCTCTGTGAAGTCTGCTACATTTGTCTACTTCTGCTACTTTTACCAAGAACTAGTTCTATTTTAAGGGTTGTATGTTTGTTGGTTTTTATGCTTTTATGTTTGTTTTAACATGAGAAATTGGTACTGAAATAACAAAAGTGCCTTTAGCGTCTGTTGCTATAATTTTAAGTATTCATTTTTCTCCTTAGCTTGTTACCATAGTAAATTACGCTGCTACATTTCTAGACATTAGAATGATTAAACCACTGTGACATTTTTGAGGAGAACTCTACCTGATCACAAAGTATTGTTAATTACTAAACTTAATTTTTTCAGAGCAATTTTAGGTTCACAGTAAAACTGAGGGGAAAGTAGAGTCCTCATACACCTGTTGTTACCACACTCACAGCCTCCCCCATTAACACCACCCCACACCAGAGAGATACTCTTTTTTTTAAATAACACATTCATTGCTGGACTTAAGTTACTGTCTTTTAAAAGCACTTATAAAAATCACTGTTTCTAAATGAAATTAGTCCATGCACACACACAAGTTCTTTATCCAATGCTGGCATTATGGTAATCTTACCCTAATAGTATGAGCTGGAAAGTTTTCTACCTTTTCTGTAGTTTCAGAATAATTTAAATAACATAACCAGTAATATAAGCCTTAAAACAGGTGTCCTCAAACTATAGCCCACCTAGGACATTATCTGGCCTGCCAGGTGTTATTGCGGCTGGCTGCCTTTTCTGCTTAGCCAACTGGTCCCAGGGCCTGCAGTCCAGCCCTCCAATGGTCTGAGGGACAGTGAATTGGCCCCCTGTTTAAAAAGTTTGAGGACCCCTGCTTAGTAGAATTATCCATAAAGCTTTTAAGCCTGGAGCACTAAGAAGTAAGAAAACTAACTTTTTCAATTGTTTTCTGTAGGAGACGCCAACATCCGAGCAAGATGATCTGCAGCTGAGGTGCGGGGCCATTCCTCCACAGGAGTTCCTTGTGGGAGGAGCCCGTGCCCTCAGCATGGAGTCATTGTTAATTTCTCCCCTCACCCGTGTTGTTCCAGCTCAATAAAAGACTGGTGCGGAGGTTGCTCGGGGCTACCCGGAAAGTAAGGGCTAGCCTGCCTTCTACAAGCTTGTACCTCTAATCCGCTTCTTGCCTGGCTCCTTCCTGCACTAACGGAGACCAGGGCCACAGGAGCCCAAAGGGTCGCGGATGTTACTGGCTTCAGGTTTTCTGCTTTTTAAGCCAATTTTGGTCACTGTCTTTGCTTTCCTAGCCACAGTTCTAATTTTTTTTTTTGAGACAGTCTCATTATGTCACCCTGGGTAGAGTGCCATGGCATCACATCTTACAGCAACCTCCAGCTCTTGGGCTTAGGCAATTCTCTTGCCTCAGCCTCCAGAGTAACTGGGACTACAAGTGCCTGCCACAACACCCGGTTATTTTTTGTTGTAGTTGTCATTGTTATTTAGCAGGCCCAGGCTGGGTTCAAACCTGCCAGCCCCGGTGCATGTGGCCGGCGCCCTAACCACTGAGTGATGGGCACCAAGCCCACAGTTCTACTTCTTGATGGTATCCTTTGATTTTTTCTTCTTAACTAAACTTTTGTTTTTCTAGCCAAGTCTATTACTTTTATTTTCTATTTCATTAATTCATGCTTTAAGGGTATTTCCTTCTACTTTCATCCAGTGTTTAAAAAATTATTTTCCCTTTTTTTTTTGTTTTTTCAGACAAGGTCTCCTTCTTTCATTTAGGCTGGAAAGCAGAGTCAAACTCCTGGGCTCAAAGTGATCTTTCTGCCTCAGTCTCCCGAGTAACTGGGACTATAGGCATGTGCTATCACACTAGGCTCATTTTTCTCTTTTCTTTCTTTTGTACAGACAGTGATATAGGACAGGTGGTGCCCCAGCCAGCTCAGCCGAGCTGGGCTGGAGCGTAGGCAAGTGGGGGGAGCCTCCCTCCCCCACCAGAGGCTCCAGTAGCCAAAGAGACGGGACAGCCTCTGAGGAGACATGGCACCTTGGTGTCTCCTTCTCTTTTACACTTATGACTAAATATGGAACTCCTATTTCCTATGCTTAGGTCAATTTCATGTAAGTTTCCTAGCATCTCAGTTCTGTGAATGGACTGTGTACATTCATTAGTACATTCATTCACCTTGCCTCAGCGGAAGAGACTGTGTCCATTCATTTCCTGGCCTCATATAGAAGGAACCCGTGCACCTATATACACCGCTAAACGGAGAGAGCTTTTCTCTCCCTACCAGGAACTTTAGTTTTTTGTATTCTTTTCTGTAAATAAATTGTCTTGCCACTGATCTGTGGTCTGCGGATTTATTCTTCAAATCACCGAGACCAAGAACCTGATATCAACAGGATCTCACTATGTTGCCCAGGCTGGTCTCAAACTCCCAGGCTCCAGCAACCCTCCTGCCTTGGCCTCCCAAAGTGCTTAGAATTATGAGTGAGCGCCACTGCAGCTTCCCTAACTCTTTAAGTAGAATACTTAAATCAAGAAAGAATAATAAAATTCATTTATTTGAAAAACATTTTTAAGACTACAAATTTTCTTCTAAGAAATATGTTGGTTACATTCTGAATATTTAGATTTACTGTGTGCTTATTTTTATATGTTTCTATATACCTATAAGTTCTTTTTTTTTTTTTTTTTTTGTAGTTTTTGGCCAGGGCTGGGTTTGAAACCATCACCTCCAGTATATGGGGCTGGCACCCTACTCCTCTGAGCCACAGGTGCTGCCCTGTAAGTTCATTTTAAATATTTCTTTAAAAAGTACTTTTCTAAATAATTCTTCATTTAAATTTCCAAGTTTCCAGAATGGGGTGGGAGGAAACAGCTATCCTTCCATGGTTACTTTGTAGTTCTACTGCATTGTAATCAGAGGATGAGGCCTGGGTCTATTCTCTTTTAGGGGCTCCAGATATTCTGTGGCTGGAGATCAGTATCTATAAAACTCCAAGGATGCCTGAAAATAGCAGTGTTCTCTGATAACTGGGTAACTTTGTTACACCTGTGTAAACAAGTTTGTGTTATTCAAATCCTTATTCTCTTTCTAAGCCTGATTTTTCAAATTTCTGGGCAACTCTATAAGTAACTCACTAGTCTTTCCATAAATATCCTTTCTGTTTGAACCAGTAACATTCAGTTTATTTTGCTTGCAACTAAGAAACCTAACCAGTAACATCCCTGTCTTGAACTCTACCTCTCACTTAGTTGTAGTACTTCTTTCAATACGTTTCTCAGGTGATTATACATTGTTTCCTGGAAATATCCCAAATGATGATGTCTTGAAATAGTTTTTTTTTCTCCCTTATCACTTGCAAATCTTCTAACTTCAGATTGCAGATACAAAAGATTAATGCCATAGGGCCTTCTAAGTAACCTATTATAATAGTTATCTGTTGCTGCTAGGTAAGATCCCCCAATTTAGTGCTTCGTAATAATAAAAATATTATTTGTCATAATTCCATGGGTCAACTTGTAATTCTTCTGATCTGAGTTAGCTGGTTGTTGGGCTGGGGCTGGTCTAGACTGGGTTCATTCACACAGGTTAACACGTAGGCCAAGTTGGTCTAGGAGACACCAGCTGAGACAGCTCATCTCTGCCCCAAATGATCTCTAGCCTTCTTTTGGGGCTAATAAAAGAGTTCCCAGCAGCAATGGAGGCAAAGTCCCAAAGTACAAGCAATTTTCCATTCATATCACGTTTGATAATACCCCACAGGCTAAAGCAAGACATATGGCCGTGCCAGATTACAAGGCAGGAAAATACCTCTTGATGGGGGAGGAGCTACAAAGTCATATTGCAAGAGGCTGTACTTATATGGATGAAAAGACTTTATGGTCATTTTTTGTAATCCACCGTACTAGCTTGTAAGTTCTTTCTTTGTACTGATTTTTTTACTGTGGCAAAATATACGTAACATAAATTTACCACACTGACAATGTTGTACCATCACCCCAAATGTAAGCTCTCTCTTCATCTTTGGAGGTAAAAAAGAATATCCCTAAGGGAGGAATACTGAGATCAGTATTCAGTGTAATTTAGTCTGAAAGTTAAAGTTTTTTAAGCCCAGAGAAGTCTGTTACTATTTGGTTTTGTTTTTCCTCCATCTGTTTCTTCTGGAGCTCGGACTTCCCATTAGTGTTCCACAGTATGTTCCTCCCACCTCTTTTATCTTCTCACTAATGGCTTCTTTTTCTTTGTATCATTTTTGTTTTCTATCATGAGGCAGCTTCCTGTTTGATTTTTTTTTAGGCGCATCTATTCATTTTTTCAATTCCACTGAATGTCAAAAACCTGAAAAATCATGGGTTTATTTCCCTTCAAATAAATTCTTTTTATTTCTAAGTTCTCTTCATTTCTTACATTGAATTTGCCTTACATAAGTCATTTGTTTTGGCTGTTTAGCTTGATTTTCTGGTTCTCAAACTACTGAGTTTCCTGTAACTTTATATGCTCTTTGCCCAATTCCATCAGCCGCCATGGGTTCCTTTAGCACTTACAGACATGCTGACAGTTCTCCAATCAGCTATCAGGGAGAGCAATGCTAACTGATAACCATAAAGCAGGAGGAAGCAGTTCCCTTAGTTACCCAGCTCTTGGACTCGCCTCAGCTGGCTGGGCTACTGTCTTTGCCCCACGCTTAGCCAGACACTCAGCCTCCTTTCTAGGCTGCAGGGATGCCCTTCCTCCCAGCTTAGTAGACAATGATGACAGAAGGTATCCAGAGGCAAAATTGCTAAATGGTCTTCCCAGAAGCCCAAATCCTAATGTGTGCTTAGCATAAACTCCCTCTAAGTTCCACAGTGTGCTTTACCACCGTATCTACTTCCTACACATTTTAAACCCATTTTTTCCCCTTTGTACTCAAATCACCCCAGTAGGACATTTAGAACACTAAGGAGGAACAGAAACAAACATACTTAAACCACCATCTTTTAAAAACGTAAAGTAATTAACAGAGAAGGTAGGAAACCATTATTAAAGTAGTCCTCCCTTATCCATGATTTCACTTTCTGTGGTCTGAAAACATTAACTGGAAAAGTTCAGAAATAAACAACTTGTAAGTCTGAAATTACATGCTGGTCTGAGTAGCGTGATGAAATCCTGTATCATCCTGTTCCATTTGACCCAGGACGTGAATCATCCCTTTGTCCAGTGTATCTATACTACATCCCCCCTGCCCATTTGTTGCTTACCAACCATCTTGGTTATCAGATGTACTGTCCTGCGATTGCAGTGCTTGTGTTCCAATAACCCTTATTTTACTTAATCATGGCCCCAAAGCGCCAGAATAGTGATGCTGGCACACTGTTACAGTTGTTCTATTTTGTTATTATTGTCATTAATCTCTTTTGGTGCCTAATTTATAAATTAAACTTTATCACAGACTTCTCATACATAGTATGAATAGGGTTTGGTACTATCTGAGGTTTCAGGCATCTACTGGGGTCTTGGAACATACCCTGCACTAAGAGTGGACGACTATGCAAAGATCTGAATGTTTATTCACATGCTACTAAAATTCATGACTTTGGAGAAAATCATGTTACACTTTGGAAAATTCTGATCAGCTGTCTCTGCTTCTCCTATTATAAACTACAAAATACTTTATTAACAGCTTTGAATGGAGAGCTATAGCAGTCTCTCTGTATCCTACTTTGTAATCTAGGATTTTTATGCTTTCCAGTATAAAGCAACACATCTGACAATGTCAAGAGGCAACATGTGCAGTAGGTACGAATTAGATTACCTGAATTCCAATCCCAGAGGCTTCATATAATAACTACCTGATCTCAGGCAAGCGTCAGTTTCTTCATTTGTGACAGACCTAAGCTATTGTAAGTGCCTAATACAAGCAAACATTCATATTTATGATCATAAATGCCTAATAAAAGCAAACATTCATGATACTATATACCACACAACCACCATATGCAATCCTTATTCCTTGTCCTAGACATGACAATTCATCATATAGATCATCGTTTTATATTTTAGAAAATTTTGATACAATACTTAACAAGCTTATTGCTACCTAGGTTAACATGCATCTCTCTGAGCTCCTCTTAAATTTTATTACTAGAAACTGTCCTAGAGGACAATGTCTTTAAGGTTAAGTGATGAAACTTAGAACCACACTTTTTTTCTTTGTCCAAATACACATTAAGGATTTAAAACAAACAAACAGAAAGCTGATATTTCTTACCCAGACAATTTGAAGCATCAACTTGTTCTTTCAAAAAATCAACACACATTTTCTTCACAGGTTCAATCTGATACTGGTTTGCAGCATCTAACAAAGACTGAACATTGTTGCTATTCACAGAAATTCTGCAAATAAGTGAATATTTCCCATTATTTTTAAGTTTTTGAATGCTACTGTAGAAAATACCCCACTGGCCCCTGAAATTAAACAAAACATTAAACTGTCAATCCTTGAATTAAATTTGAATTACTTTAAATTTTTAAAAGTATGGCATGGGATCCTTCACTCTTCCATCCTTGCAGTTTTTCCTTCTGAAGAGTTACAGAGCACACCGATTGGTTACAATAACGCTCTGCCAAGGCAGATCCCAACATTACTTGCCTGGAAAAATGATCCTTCCTTACTCACCTAGCAGTATAAGCAAATTCCACAAGTTGTTCAATAATGTCAGGTTCAGCATCTTTGAGTTCTACTTCAAAGGATTTTGATTCAAGCATGTTAGCTAAAATGAAGAGAAGAAACATAGATGGCATCAGTACTACAGGTTTACCTGAGGAACCAGACCATTCCAGGCCATGTTAAATATGGAGAAGAATAATAGGACAGGTCTCTCGGGAAGAAAATATCCTAGCAAACCCAACATTATCATGATAAATGCAAAGTAATTTTCCACATTTGAGTTGCATCTTAATCTAAGAAAATAGCGTACTATTTTTTTTTAAAGCCCAAATAAACAGACATAAAGCTAGACTTAATTTTCCCCCAACTCCTAAAACGATTTAGTAGCACTTTAAAATCATTACAAGCAAATCATCCCTGGTGTAGTTAAATCTATGAGAGCAATAACAATTATATGTGTGTGCGCGTGTGCACACAAAACTCTTATTCCTTCTAAAAACCCTGGTAGGTAGCTGGAGCACCAAAGAGAAAGGGGCAGAACTTGATCAAGCTCATAAAACAGTACCAAGTACAGGAAGCAGAGCTTGGACCCAGTTCTCAACTCTAAATATAGGTGCTTTCATGTACAATATGCTGTGTCTTTCTTTTTTCCTTTTCAGTTTTAACTTGCTAGATAAAATGTCGTAAGATTTATCTGCTCCTTTGTCTTTCCACTTGAGGCTAAGAAGAAAACCCTGGGCACTATGGTGGAAGCCATATCTCCATCAAAGGCATCAGCCCTTAGGTCTCATGAAAGGATATTTTTCCTTTGCCCAATCATTGCCTGACCACTTTTCTTTCAGTCTCTTCATTGTCCTATAAATAAAAGTCCTTAAAAGACTAGGGAAAATGCCATATTTACACCTCATTTTTATATAAAAAGTAATGGCATGCTTTACCTTAAGATACTTACTTGTGAACATTAAGTTAAAAAAGTGACTAGCTGCAGCAAGGACAACACGATGAGCAGGTATCTTTCTTTCCTGGACCATGAGGACCACATCACATAATGTTTTCTATCAAAAGAAAAATATGTAAAGTTAAAAGGGCTCACTTGGCCTAGCTTTCACATCTGTATGTATATACACAGAACGTTTGGTGCTTGCCAAATGCTTTATTACTTTTTTTCAGTTTAAAACCAGACTTTTTCCAGCAGAGAATGTCTTTATAAGACATATTCAGGAAAAACACAAAGTTGCTGCCATGTAGTTAAAAAATTGGCACTGAGCTTCTCAACAGCCAGGAGAAAAATTTCCTCAAAATCAGAAATGAGAAAGCCTACTAATTCCTCAGGGAAAACAAAAATCTTTTTCTCATACAAATTCTAAATTATTTCTCATGGTAAGCTTTTTCTGGGACAAATTAAATTACATAATAGCAATGGTCCTGATAATTTTTCAAACATAGCAATTAGTTTTTCTGGGATTTTTTCCCCAGTTATCTAAACTTGATAAAATCCAGAGCATACAATTGCATTTCCCAAGAAATCAGCTTTCACAGATCTAATTTCAAACAGAAATAACTCAGAATACACAGAGTAAATGAACTGACGGTTCCTTCAACAACCTTTTCTTACCTAACACATCTCTCGAATGCACTTCCAACAGAAGCTAGTAGCAGCTAGTTTCAAACTGTGATCTCTGACAAAGGCCAAAACAGTCACTGTAAGCAGTTGAAAGAAGGCAGCTCTAGAGTAAATATTTCATAAAAATGTGGGGAAACTCAGCAGTTTGAGACCAGCCTAAGCCAGAGAGAGATCCCGTATCTAAAAATAGTTGGACATTGTGGAGGGCACTTGTAGTCCCAGCTACTTGAGAGGCTGAGACAAGAGAATTGCTTGAGCCCAAGAGTCTGAGGTTGCTGTGAGCTATGATGCCATAGCACTCTACTGAGGCCTACAAAGTGAGACTCTGTCTCAAAAAAAAAAAAAAAAAAAAGTGGGGAAAATGGAATATTAAAAGAAAAAAATGAAGATTTACTGGAATTGGCTGGGCGAGGTGGCTCACACCTGGAATCTTACCTCTCTCAGTTGGGTGGCACTTGAGTCCGAGACCAGCCTCAGGGAACAAGACCCTGTCTCTACTAAAAGTAGAAAAGCTAGCCTGGCATTGTGGCAGGCACCTATAGTCCCAGCTGCTTGGGAGGCTGAGTCAAGAATTGCTTAAGCTTACGAGTTTGAGGTTGCTTCGAGCTATGATGCCACAGTACTCTACCCAGGGTAAGACAGTGAGACTCTCAAAAAAAAAAAAAAAAAGATTTACTACAATCCTTACAGATGAATTTAAAAGAAAAATAAATGTCCTTTCTGTCAAATAAAATTTCAATTTCTTAATGAAGTTGGAGATATAATATATAGGTTAGGCTCCTAGAAAATCTGGTGCCTACAATGTATTAAGCACTGCCCTAAACAACACATTCAGAGTTCAAAACAATCTCTCATTCACAAATCTAAATAATGGCTTAGCAGCTCAGAGGACTTGCAGTTTGTAAATTTTAAGGGTTTTACTATAAAAACTATTAATATAGTTTCTGATAGATAAAGCAACTGCTATTACCTACTTTATTACTTTGTAATAAAAACTGAAATAAATGGTAATGTTTAAAATGAGAGAGAAAAGGGACCCCAAATAAGTCTAAGAAATGAATAAAATTTCATTTTCATAGCTTATTTAAAGATTTTTAAAATTAAGGCCTATAGACTATTGCTTAGAAATTATATGCAGATTTCTTATAGCTAAAGCTATTTTTATCCCATAGTGTCTTAAATTTTTAATTTTCATTTCCTTTTACTTGGGGAGGGAGTAGATAGAAGGCATGGTTCTCTGGTGATTTTGTCACTTACCACACCAAATAGCAAAACCAAACTATTTGGTTATCACCAAAACAAACTGATCAAGTCGCTTGAGAGAAAGAGAGAAAGAGGGAAGAAAAAAATAGCAAGCAAATCTGATTATATTAGATCATAATGTTCTCACAGGGGAGGCATCTATGGCTACTGATGGAAATTTCATAGAACATAGAGTTGAACCAAAATTTAGCAAAAACATTTAGAAGGTATAATCAAGAATAGCATTAAGTAGAGTGAATTCACAGGCACTAACCTTGAAGAAATGGAGATGTTTGTATAGCAACTGAGTTTTAGTCCAAGATTAATAACCAGTTAGACAAATGTGTGTATATAGTAGAGGAGGGTAAAGTAGGGTGAGCCTTTTGTATCCAAATGGCACATTTACTTAACTATAAAACAATCGAAGCCAGTCGCGGTGGCTAACGTCTGTAATCCTAGCACTCTGGGAGGCAGAAGCAGGTAGATTGCCCTGAGCTCACAGGTTCGAGACCAGCCTGAGCAAGAGCAAGACCCTGTCTCTAAAAAATAGAAGGGCGTTGTGGTGGGTGCCTGTAGTCCCAGCTACTTAGGAGGTGTAGGGAAGAGAAGTGCGTGAGCCCAAGAGTTTGAGATTGCTGTGGGCTATGATGCCATAGTACTCTAACATGGGCAATAAAGTGAGACACTGTCTCAAAAATAAATAAATAAAATAAACACAGCAGACTGATAATTTTCAATGAGAGATGGGACTGACCCAGAAAGAGAGGTCCCTTCTGCTATCAATAAGCTGTGGAAGAAGTATATTCATAGACAAGAACTGGGAGAGACCCAGGTAAATTGGAGAATAAGAGAAGTGACAAGTCCTAGATGAGCTGAAAATAAGACACCTAAAACAAAAAAATTAACTTTGGAACAGAACAAGTTCACTGGTTAAACTTGAGAAAAAAACCCCAACTTTCAACTTCTCTGTTCATGCCCCCCTTATTTGCCCTATATTTGTTATATTAATATTTATGTGTGTTATCTTTAGTTTCTTATACACAGCACAGATTTTGTCATGACTTAAAGTTATCACTATTTGAGATAATTTTAGTACGGTTTAGCTCAATACTTCATATTTATTATGAAATATTTCATCTTATATATGCCACCTTCTTTTATGTATTATACTTCCTTGCTGTGTCTATTTTTTTTTTTTTTTTGAGACAGAGCCTCAAGCTATCCCCCTGGGTAGAGTGCCATGGCATCACAGCTCATAGCAACCTCCAACTCCTGGGCTCAAGTGAGTCTCCTGCCTCCGCCTCCCAAGTAGCTGGGACCACAG
>CAUYQV010051067.1:0-15464 GCA_963574575.1 Galagoides demidoff
GTGTTGATACAATGATTAACCAAATGATATGAAAGATATGTTAACCAGCTTGATGAAGATGTTTCAAATTGTATATGAAACAGCACAATGTACCCCATGTTGGCATCAATGTACACAGAAATCAATTAATAAAAAAAAATAGAGATGTCTAAATGAGAGTTTTATCTTCATGATGGCAAATGGGTAAAATGAGAATGATACAAATAACTAGGTAAAATCATAAAAATGAAGATATCAACAACAAAAAAAAGCTTTAAAAAAAGAGAAATTCTTTTTTTTTTTTTGAGACAGAGTCTCAAGCTGTCCCCCTGGGTAGAGTGCTGTGGCATCACAGCTCACAGCAACCTCCAACTCCTGGGCTCAGGCGAGTCTCCTGCCTCGGCCTCCAAAGTAGCTGGGACAAAAGGTGCCCGCCACAACGCCTGTCTATATATATATATATTTTTTGTTGCAGCCATCATTTGTTGTTTGGCGGGCCAGGCTGGACTTGAACCCACCACCTTAGGTGTACGTGGCTGGCACCTTAGCCACTTGAGCCACAGGCGTCGAGTTGAGAAATTCTTAACTTGAAGAACACAGTAGGAAAGACAGACATTTTCAAAGGTAAGAAAAAAAATACATAATATCAAACTCACCACACTTCAGCTAAGAAACACAAAGATTCCCATAAAAACACACATGAAGATCAAAGATTTGAAAGCCACTAAAGGAAACAGATGTGTCATCTCTAAGGATTCTCTTCTGAGATTACTAGTGGATTTTTCTTTTTTTTTTTTTTTTGAGACGGAGCCTCAAGCTATACCCCTGGGTAGAGTGCCAAGGCATCACAGCTCATAGCAACCTCCAACTCCTGGGCTCAAGCAAGTCTCCCACCTCAGCCTCCCAAGTAGCTGGGACCACAGGTGCCGGCCACAACGTCCGGCCATTTTTTGGCTGCAGCCATCATTGTTGTTTGACGGGCCCAGGCTGGGGATTCGAACCCTCCACCTTAGGTGTGTTATGTGGCTAGCGCACTAGCCCATTGAGCCACAGGTGCTGAGCCACTAGTGGATTTTTCGACACACAACTTCCTTATCAAAAAAAAGAGTTAGTCAAAGTGCTGAAACAACAAAAATTTCTTTTTTTTTTTTTTTTGAGACAGAGCCTCAAGCTGTTCCCCTGGGTGGAGTGCTATGGCATCACAGCTCATAGCAACCTCTCACTCCTGGGATCAAGCGAGTCTCCTGCCTCAGTCTCCCAAGTAGCTGGGACCACAGGTGCCCGGCTATTTTTTTGGTTTCAAGTATCATTGTTGTTTTTGGCGGCCGGGCTGGATTCAAACCCGTCACCTTAGGTGTATATGCCTGGAGCCTTAGCCACTTGAGCCACAGGCCCCAAGCCAAAGAACGAAAATTTTAAAACACATATACTATATCGAGCAAAACATCTCTTCCATATAAACAAATAAATAGACATTTATCAAGATAAATCAATGCTGAAGTTTGCCAAATAGGAAATGTCAAAGAGGCTGGCGCCTGTGGCTCAGTGAGTAGGGTGCCGCACCCATATGCTAAGGGTGGGCGGTTAGAACCCAGCTCCAGCTAAACTGCGAGAAAAAAACAGCCGGGTGTTGTGGAGGGTTAAGGTGACCAGACGTCCCAATTTTTAACAATTGGTCCCACGTGTCCCAGCATTTTAAAACACTCCCGATTTTTGGAAAGAATGCACGAATGGGTGGGAGATCAGGAAAGGAATACACGGTTTTCGGCTGCCATGGGGCTATTTCGCCAGGATATGAGTTTTATATTATTTTTGTTAATTTTATAATGTTAAACGGTAATAATAACAAATAATTGTTGAGAAGTCATTATCGAGAACTGCTTATCAAAGTTAGCATTGTTGTCAGGCACCACCCTCTGTCAATAGTGTCCCGCTTTACCAGTGTTAAAATCTGGTCACCTTATGGAGGGTGCCTGTAGTCCCAGCTACTAGGGAGGTTGAGACAAGAGAATCTCCTAAGTCCACGAGCTGGAGGTTACTGTAAACTGTGATGCCATAGGCCTCTACTGAGGGCGACAAACTTAGACCCTATCTCTCAAAAAAAAGAATTTTGGCATTCAATTGAAGTTAGCTTGATATGAGTCTGAATAACATTAATAATATTGTTATATCTTTAAGAACTTTTTATAATTTCCATTCTTCAAGGTGTTCAGAAAGAAAATATCTATAGAATTCATGTGAAGTAAACTAAGAAAGCAATCAGACTAATTAATTACAAAAATCAATAAGACAGAAATGAAGGTAGCAAGAGAAGAAATGAAGAGAAAATATCTAGAACAAATAAAGTAAGAATAACCTTAACTCATTTATATTTAATGTAATTAACTCACTAATCTAAGAAGATTATATGGCTGAATAGATTTACAACGAATGAGTTTCTACAATATTAGGTCTAGAGAAAAAAAAAAAAAACTCCTTGTAGCTTTATAGACTCAAATAGGCGAACAAGTAAAAAGACAAAAAATCTATATGCCAAGCAAACAGGAACTCAAAGTGGGTGAAGTAGCTATAATTATATGGGACAATATATGCTTGTGGCCTAAACAGCCAAGAGAAAAAAAATGTAGTAGTAATAATAGAATAGGCCCCTTTACAAAGAATCCTCAATATCTTTTTTTTGAGACAGAGCCTCAAGCTGTCCCCCTGGGTAGAGTGCTATGGCATCACAGCTCACAGTAACCTACAACTCCTGGGCTCAAGCGAGTCTCCTGCCTCAGTCTCCCAAGTAGCTAGGACCACAGGCACCCTCCACAATGCCCAGCTATTTGGTTGCAGCCGTCATTGTTATTTGGCAGGCCCGGGTTGGATTTGAACCCACCACCTTGGGTGTACATGGCTGGCACCTTAGCCACTTGAGCCACAGGCACCGAGCTTCAATATCTGTTACATATACTCACAAACCTCCTTTAGGTATATTACATATCTTGTATAATATAAACATATATCTATAACATCATTGATTCCAAACATAAGAAATAAATCATGGCAAAAGCAAAGGAAGAAAGAGCCATGTGGTCATTTTTAATTTAAGACCTCAGTTTTCTTTCTCTTTTTTAAAATTTTAGATTAATATGAGGTTACAAACAGTTAGATTACAGGCTGGGCATGGTGGCTCATGCCTATAATCATATCACTCTGGGAGGGCGGATAGCTTAAGCTCACGAGTTTGAGAGCAGCCTAAGCAGAGCGAGATCCCCCATCTCTACTAAAAATAGAATAACGGGGGCAAGAGAATCACTTGAGCCCAAGAGTTGGAGGTTGTGAGGTATGACACCACCACACTCTACCCAGAGCACCAGCTTGAGACTCTATCTCAAAAAAAAAAAAAAAAAATTAGGTTACAATGTCTGCATGTGTTAGGTAAAGGCTCCCTTATGGTTGTGTCCATTACCCAGGAGGTGTGCCACATACCCTTACATAAGACAACATTACTTTTTTTTGAGACAGAGCCTCAAGCTGTTCCCCCTGGGTAGAGTGCTGTGACATCACAGCTCACAGCAACCTCCAACTCCTGGGCTCAAGCAAGTCTTCTGCCTCTGCCTCCCAAGTAGCTGGGACCACAGGCGCCTGCCACAACGCCCGGCCATTTTTTGGTTGCAGCTGTCATTGTTGTTTGGCGGACCTGGGCTGGATTTCAACCCGCCACCTTAGGTGTATGTGGCTGGCGCCCTAGCCACCTGAGCCACAGGCGCCAAGCCAGACAACATTTTTAATAATCAATTGAAAGATTAGAAAAAGATTACTAAGATAACAGAAAACTTAAACATAGTGTATTACTTAGACCTAACAAACATGACAGAACTCTCTAGTCAAAAGTAGCAAAAGAAGGCTGGGCACGGTGTCTCAGGGCTATATTCCTAGCACTTTTGAAGGACGAGGCTGTAGGATTGTTTCAGGCCTGGAGAGTTTGTGAAGAGCCTGAGCAAGAGTGAGACCTCCTCTCTAAAAAATAGCTGGGCATTGTGGCGGGTGCTTTTGGGAGGCTGTGGCAAGATATTTGCTTCAGCCCAGAGTTTGAGTTTGCTGTGAATTATGATGATACAGCATTCGAACAAGAGCAACATTGAGACATTGTCTCAAAAAAAAAAAAAAAATGAATGGGCAGCACCTGTGGCTTACTGAGTAGGGTGCTGGTCTCAAATACCAAGGTTGCTGCTTAGAACCCAGCCCCGGCCAAACTGCAACAACAACAACAACAAATAGCCAGGTGTTGTGGCAGGTACCTATAGTCCCAGTTACTTGGGAGGCTGAGGCAAGAGAATTGCTTAAGCCCAAGAGTTGGAGGTTGCTGTGATCTGTGATGCCACTGCACTCTACTATGGGTGACAAAGTGAGACTCTTTTTTTCTTTTTTTTTTTAAGAGATAAACAAAAAGTAACAAAGCCTTGAAATGACATTTCTCAAAGAAGATCCATAAATCTACAATAAGCATTAGAAAGAGTGATCAAAATTTGTAACTATTAAAGAAATTCAAAGCAAAATCACAATGAAATATCATACATCATACTCAGAATGAACACTAAAATAAAATTCTCCCACTGAGAATTTTTTTTTTTTGAGGGGGGACAGAGCCTCACTATGTTGCCCTCGGTAGAGTACTATGGCATTGAAGCTCACAGCAACCTCCAACTCTTGGGCTTCAGGGATTCTCTTGCCTCAGCTCCCAAGTAGGTAGAACTATAGGTGCCCACCACAACACCCGGCTATTTTTTATTGCAGTTGTCGTTGTTAGTTTAGGTGACCTAGGCTGGGTTCCAACCCGCCAGCCTCGGGGTGTCTGTGGCCAGCACCATAACCACTGAGCTACGGGCACCAAGCCCCACTGAGAATTCTGAAGTGATTATGTGGGCATCTCCAACTTCTCCCAGCCTTAATCTGGGACTAGTCCTCCCTATGCAGAGACCTGAAGGAGATGCTCACTCATGACAATGGAGACAGGCCTGAAAACCTTGGCACTTTGTGTGTGTGTATGTGAGTATGTTTATGTATCTATTTGTGTATATATGTATACACATATACAGACACTAGAAACTCCAAGTGACCACCTCCCCAAGCTCACCTAATGTACATAGAGTGGTAATGCACCACATGTACGTATCAGTACACTAGGCCAAGTTCCTTATGCTAACCACCTATGTGTGTTGACAAGATTTTTACAATCCCTTGAGTGGTCAGCTTACCAAAGTCTACTGTGTTTCTGTGTGTGAGTGTGTCTGTGCATAATACAGTCCTGATAAGCATAACTTAAGCAAGAGATAGTTATAAAATAAGGATTATTTATGACAGGCATGGTGGCCTTTATCTATAATCTTAATCACTTTAGGAGGCCAAGGCGGGTGAGAAAAATCAAAACCATTTCTCTACTAAAAAAAAAAAAAAAAAACTAGCAGCACTGTGGCAGGTGCCTCTAATCCCTCCTACTGGGGAGTCTGAAAAGAGAGGATCACTTGTACCCAAGAGTTTGACGTTGCTACGATCTACAATGCCTCTGAACTCAACCCCAGGGTGATAGACTGAGAAACTGTCTCAGAAAAGTTTTTAAGAATGATTTTGTAACAAGAGAGAATTTAAAATATGCTCGGGAATACTGTAACTCCTCAAGGACATAGTATACGTAAGAAATGTATGGCATCGATAACTTTAACTATATTAAAGTTGAGAAATTAGGGCTTGGCGCCTGTACTTCAAGCGCCTAAGGCTCCAGCCACATACACTAGAGTTGGTGGGTTCGAATCCAGCCTGGGCCTGACAAACGATAATGACAACTACAACCAAAAAATAGCTGGGTGTTGTGGCAGGTGACTTTAGTCCCAGCTACTTGGGAGGCTGAGGAAAGAGAATTGCTTATGCCCAGGAGTTAGAGGTTACCGTGAGCTGTGATGTCACAGCACTCCACCCAGGGCAACGGCTTGAGGTTCTGTTTCAAAAAAAAAAGTTGAGAAATTGCGCTCAGTGCCCATACTTCAGTAGCTCAGCATCTAGAACGCCGGCCACATACACCTGAGCTGGCGGGTTCAAATCTAGCCCTGGCCTGCCAAACAACAATGGCAACTACAATCTAAAAATAGGCGGGTGGGGTAACACCTGTGGCTCAGCAAGTAGGGCGCTGGCCCCATATACTGAGGGTGGCGGGTTCAAACCAGGCCCTGGCAGAACTGCAACAAAAAAGTAGCTGGGCATTGTGGTGGGCACCTGTAGTCCCAGCTACTCAGGAGGCTGAGGCAAGAGAATAGCCTAAGCCCAGGAGTTGGAGGTTGCTGTGAACTGTGTGATGCCATGGCACTCTATTGAAGGCAATAAAGTGAGACTGTGTCTCTAAAAAAAACCCAACAAAACAAATAGACAGTTGATGTGGCAGGTACCTATAGTCCCAGCTACTTGGGAGACTGAGGCAAGAAAATTGCTTAAACCCAAGAGATTGAGGTTGCTGTGAGCTATGATGCCACTGCATTCTACCGAGGGCAACAGCTTGAGACTGTCTCAAAAAAAATAAATAAATAAAAAGAAAAAAGAAATCGTTTTGAGGCACAGTTTCATTCTGTTACCCAGGTTAAAGTACCATAGCATCAGGTTAACTCACAACAACTTCAAACTCCTAGGTTGAAGTAATCCTTAGTTGAGGCTACAGGCAACCACCACACTGCCTAGCTATTGTTTTTTATTTTCAGTAGTGAAAGGATCTCACTGTTGTTCAGGCTTGTCATATACTCCTGAACTCAAATGATCATCCCACCTCATCCTCCAAGAGTGCTAGCACTGTAGAAGTGAGTCACCACACCTGCTTAAAGAAAATGAAAATTATTTTTTTGAGACAAGAGCCTCAAGCTGTCACCCTGGGTAGAGCGCCAAGGAATCACAGCTCATAGCAACCTCCAATTCCTGGGCTCAAGCGATTCTCCTGCCTCCACTACCCAAGTGTCTGGGACTATAGGCACCTGCCACAATGCCTAGCTATTTTTTGGTTGTAGTTACCACTGTTGTTTGGCAGGCCTGGCTGCATTTGAACCCCCAGTTCTAGTGTATGTGGCTGGCGCTGTAGCCTCTTGGGCCGCAGGCACTGAGCCTAAAGAAAAAAATTTTCTTTTCTGTTTTTTTTTTTTTTGAATTTTTGGCTGGGGCTGGATTTTAACCCACCACCTCCGGCATATGGGAACGGCCCCACCCAAGAAAGTTTTTTAAAAATGTTTCAGAGATCCTCAAAAATACACAAATTGTTTTTATTCTGAAAATCAACCAAACAGCATCAGAGTTTGCAGTCCTGGATAAGTCATAGAAAGTTCTTCCTTTTCACCATAAACTAGAAAGAACATCCCTGAAAACTAAACTCCTTCTAGAAATTAAAAGGAAAAGGCCAGGCACCTATAATTTTAGCACTCTGGAAGGGCAAGGCCGGTGGATTGCTTGAGCTCAACCAGTAGGAGTCCAGTTTGAGCAACAGCAAGATTACGTCTCTTAAAAACAAAGACTAGCTGGTCATTGAGGCAGGCATCTGTAGTCCCAATTACTTGGGAGGTTGAAGCAAGAGGATTCCTTGAGCCTGAAAGTTTGAGGTTGTTGTGCTCTATGACACCATGAAACTCAACCCAGGGTGACAAAATGAGACTCTGTTTCAAACAAATTTCAAAAAAATTGAAAAGCAGAATAGGGCCAGGCATGGTGGCTCACACATGTAAACCGAGCACCTGAGAGGTCAAGGTGAGAGGATTTCTAGAGTTTGTGAGTTTGAGCCTGAGCAACAGCAACACTCTGATTCTACTAAAACATAGTAAAAATATTAGCTAGGCCTTGTGGAGAAACCAGTTCTCTCAGCTACTTGAGAGTCTGAGACCAAAAAAATCACTTGAAACAAGACGGTTAAGATTGCTCTGTGCTACGCTGATGCCAGGGCACAATAGTCTGATGGCAATGCAGTGAGACTTTGTCTCAATGAGAAAATAAACATAAGGGAAATGAAAACAAGAACAGAGGTGCCTTTATGTAACAATGAGGGAAAGAAACCCAGGCTTCCCAGAATTCATTGCCAATTAAGCTGAGCTTCCCTAATCACCTGGCATTGTTTGGTTTCCTCCTTCAATTTGGACCTCTGACCAGTATTATCTGCTTCATTCACTCTAACCTACCTGGGTGCTTGACCACTGTCTGGTGAGTCTTCACCTTCCAGGGTTCCTTGCTTTGCTCCAGACAGGTGATGAGGTCTGGCTGAGAGACAGCAAGTCCTGTTTCATTAGGAAAAAAAAAGATAACATGACACTTGTTGGGCTTGACCAGTTAACAATCTAGTATCTTCATAGAGTAGAGAACACATTTTAGAGATCCTAAAAGAATAATCTAAAAGGAGAGGTTTCTGACAGAAACCTTAGAATATTTTAAAAGCATTTAAAATGCTCCACTACCCAGTACTATGGAAATAAAATTGGGGGCTAGAAACTAGACTTAAAGGTATGGGCAACAATTCTAAGCCTCTACATTTTTGAATTACCATCAATGTACGAAAGGATGTTTAGCAGCTCAAGAAAGGCTAAGATTAATGCCAAGATAACATCTGAAATATTTTCTTTTCTATACCAAGAACTTAAGTTTTCCTTAGAAACAACAATCTGAAACTAATGCAGTCAAAGAATCTACACACAACCCAACTACAAAGAAACAATATGAAATGCTTAGTATACATTAGGAACTGTATATTTAAGTTATCCTCACCTAGGAAGACCAGGTGTCTGTAGGTCTCTAACATGACATCCCGATACAAATTCTGCTGAGCAGGGTCCAGGCAGGCCCACTCATCCATAGAGAATTCTATAGACACATCTCTGAATGTCAACAGTGCCTGAAAAAAAAAAAAAAGATAACATCCACAATCCCAGTGTAGAAACTGTGCTTTATGCATTACAATGCATAAATAAGGCCACCAATACAGGCATGTGGATTCTTGTGCCTACTTACATAATACACTATAAGCTGTGCGTATTTCTTATGTGAAAATATCCTGGTGAGCTAAATGAAAGTCCTAAGATTTTAACGTGTACAGGCATGAACTGGAGATCTTGTCAAATGCAGTAGCACCCACCACAATGCCCAGCTATTTTCTTGTTGCAGTTGTCATTGTTGTTTAGCTGGCCTGGACCGGGCTCGAACAAGCCAGGCTTGGTGCCAGTGGCTGGCAAGTAACCACTGTGCTTTTGGTGCCAAGCCTCAAATGCAGTTTTTTATTCAGAAGATATTGGGTGAAGCTTCATTTCTGAATTTTCAACAAACTCAACAGGGATGCCAATATTTCTGTCCCAGGATAATATTTTATCACACATTAGACTGGATTTATCCCAGTTGAATGTTGACCCAGAAAACAACCAATAGAGCCTTTATTTTCCAAGCAAGGTATAAAAAGAGAATCTCAGAAGGTACATAAGTGTTGATACTCTCCTCAATGTACTTAATCATATTCTGATAAAAAACAGTTAAAAGGCTCAGTGCCTGTGGCTCAAGTGGCTAAGGTGCCAGCCACATATACCTAAGGTGGCAGGTTCGAATCCAGCCTGGGCCTGGCAAATAACAATGAAAGCTGCAACCAAAAAATAGCGGGGTGTTGTGGCGGGTACCTGCAGTCACAGCTACTTGGAAGGCGGAGGCAAGAGAATCACTTGAGCCCAGGAGTTAGAGGTTGCTGTGAGCTGTGATGTCACAGCTCTTTACCTGAGAGGACAGTTTGAGGCTCTTGTCTCAAAAATAATAATAATAATAATAATAATAATAATTTTTTTTCAAAGTTATAAGTACAGGCTTGGCGCTTGAAGCTCAGCAGCAAGGGTGCCAGCAACATACACCTAAGCTGTTGGGCTCAAATCCAGCCCAGGCCTGCTAAACAACAATGACAACTACAACCAAAAAATAGCCAGGCATTGTGGCAGCACCTGCAGTCCCAGCTACTTGGGAGGATGACGCAAGAGAATCACTTAAGCCCAAGAGTTGGAGGTTGCTGTGAGCTGTGATGCCACCACACTCTACCCAGTTACAGCTTCAGACTCTGTCTCAAAAAAAAAAGGTGAAGGGACAGATATCTGCCCCTATCTCCCAATCTCTAATGCTATCTTTAAAAACTCTCCTTAGCATCCTAGAAATCAAGGCTTTTCTAATAATTCTGATTTTGAGAACTTTGAGTTACTTTAGGCCATTAATGCCATCTTCTGTAAACTGCATGTGAGTCGCCTTATTTTACACAGCACTGAGGGGGCTTCTGGACTGAAACTGAATATAGTCCCCTTCTTTGCTAACATCCAATGACCCAACATCATTCACACCAGGTAATATGGGGATCTACTTATTTCCATTCAAAATAGGCACGAAGGGAACATATGCAGAATTACAGAACATAATTTTTTATAAACATCAATTTGTGATGAAAATTCTCTAGGTCATATGGGAATTGGGATGGAGAGAATGGAGAGCAGACACTGCTGTATACGTAGGGGAGAAGGATTTCTCAGAGCCTCTTTACTATTATAAGAAAAGGGCAAGAGTATTTGAAACAAGCTCATTAGGCAGGAACATCACAAGTAGAGAAGAAAAGGTTTTCAACTTCCAAATGTGAGATATTGCTGGAGAAAAGGCAGTCACAGCCCTGTGTTAGGACACATTTAGCTGAGAAGCAACCATTTCTTTCTCTTTCCCTGCCTGCCCTTGATTTCCTTCTCAGGTGAGATTACCAGGCTTTATATTCCACCTGCATCTTGACAATATGGCTTTAAGGACAACAGCACAACCCTTCACCCACTGCCGCCACATCCACAGGCTGAGAAAACTTGAAAAAAGAAAAGAATCCTGTTCTTTATTACAGGACACAATCACGAACAAGGAGTTTTCACATAAAGACCAAAATGTGACTTTCATATTTCTTGCCCTCAGGTGCCCTCTCTGCTAGCGATATCATCTATGGCAAGGTAATGGTGGTGCTGCTGTCCTGTCCCCATGAAGCACAAGCAGGGCAGGCCCTGTGACCTCCCTTGGGAGAAAAGACTCAACACATTTTAAAACTCTCATGCTTGACACTGGCCTAACCTTAGCATCACATGGGAGTAATAATTAATACCACGTGGATGAAACAACCCAGACTAATAGAATCTGTGAGAAGGCAGAATCACAGATGATGGCATTTCTTCAAACTGGCCATGGAATCGTACCTGGAAGCTTGGGCTGAGAACCACTCAGGTAAGTATCACCTCCCAGGCTTTAATAGGCACCCAAGGTATTCGGTAACCTGGGCCCCTCTAAGTATGTGATCCTGCAAGAGCAGCACTTACTCTATCTTGAAGCAAATAGTCAGGGTTTTTTTTACAATGGCTATTTATGTCCTTGTTTAAGAATTTCAGGAATGGGTGTTTAGCAATTAACCAAAGAACCAAGACTGCAGAACTGCCAGTGAAGAAAAGTGCTGAGCAGTTAACCTCCATTTCTGTTATGGTTCAGCAGACTGCCAGATGGCAAGAAACCAATGCAGCAAGCCAGGGAGATCTACACATAGAAAGCTCCTGCACATACTTTCCCAAGCTCCTTTCCCCTTCCACCACCTTTTGGTCAGCAGAGAAACATGAGGTGGTCTTTCCAACATTATTCAGCTATTTCCCCATCTTGCTCTCCAATAAACTGCATTTTCTTCCAACAACTCTTGAATGTTGAGTTTGATTCAGGAATAATTAGTAAACCTGAGGTTTGCCTCAGATTTTCTGGTTAAGTGGGTATATGAAGTGGCTTCTTTCACAATTTCACATATTGCTGGTGTTACTTCTCCTAGACTATTGTAACACTCAGCTAGAGAAAATAAACACAGCACAGAGTCCCTTATGCACAACACTTTTATTTTTGCCCAACAGGTTTTTTTTTTTTTTCTTTTGCAGTTTTTGGCCAGGGTTGGGTTTGAACCCACCACCTCCGGTATATGGGGTTGGTGCCCTATTCCTTTGAGCCACAGGCACTGCCCTGCCCAATACTTTTTAATAACACAAACCCCTTTTCCAGGGAAGACTACCCACTACAATCTTGAAACATAAGGTATTGTCTGCTGACCCTTTAAAGTTTTTAGAGCTGGACAAAAGGAAGTAGTATGTGAATAAAAACCTTGATTAAAAATTGCCAACCGGGGTGGTGCCTGTGGCTCAGTGAGTAGGGCATTGGCCCCACATACCAGTGGCGGGTTGAAACCTGGCCCCAGCCAAATTGCAACAAAAAAATAGCTGGGCTTTGTGACAGACGCCAGTGGTCCCAGCTACTCAGGAGGCTGAGGCAAGAGAATAGCCTAAGCGCAAGAGGTGGAGGTTGCTCTGAACTGTGACACCATAGCAATCTACCCAGGGCAACAAATTGAGACTGTCTCTTTAAAAAAATTTTTAAAAATTGCAAATTTCAATGGCGCCCACAGCTCAGTGGGTAGGGCGCAGTCCACATGCACTAGGGCTGATGGGTTCGAGCCTGGCTCGGGCCAGGTAAACAACAGTGCCAACTGCAAAAAAAAAAAAATAGCCAGGCATTGTGGCAGGCACCTGTGGTCCCAGCTACTTGGGACACTGAGGCAGAAGAATCACTTGAGCCCAAGAGTTTGAAGTTGCTGTGAGCTGTGAAGCCACAGCACTCTGCCAATAGCAACATAGTAGGACCGTCTCAAAACAAACAAACAAAAAAAATTGCAAACTGCAAATTTGAGTCTTGGACAAGTGTGGATGCAGCTAGTGCCCTGGTACATGCATGGGAAGTAGGGAAAAGGAAAAAGGGGGACGTGGGGGGTGGAGCCTGTGGCTCAAAGAAGTAGGGCACCAGCTCCATATATGGGAGGTGGTGGGTTCAAACTCCACCCTAGCCAAAAACTGCAACAAAAAAAAAAAAAAAAAAAGAGAAAGTGGAAATTCTTAAGTGTACTCGATGCACATATGTGATTTAGCTTGAGTTTCTAGCCTTATACTCTCTGGATCAGTTGCAAGTCTAATAATATCCATTTTACAAAGAGGTGGCCAAGCCATACAGAATATTTTGTAAATGTTTTGTGAAATTTTTGAGACAGAGACTCAAGCTGTTGCCCTGGATAGAGTGCCGTAACATCATAGCTCACAGCAACCTGCAACTCGGGCTCAAGCAATCCTCTTGCCTCAGTTTTTCTCTTTTTAGTAGAGATGGGATCTCATTTTTTATTCAGGTTGGTCTCAAACTCATGAGCTCAAGCAATCCACCCACCTCTGCCTTCCAAAGTGCTAAGATTGCAGACATGAACCACCACACCCAGCCTGTTTTGTGACATTTTTTAACAACTATTTTGTAAATAAAGATACAACATAGAGCTATAATTTTCCCTATGTTTTGTGACTGTAGGGGCACTTTTTGTAACACTGTGTACTACCACTGCTCAAGAATAGATATAAAAAATAGGCAGATGGACCATTGTGGCTTCATTATTTGGGACATTATGCACTTTGCTATACAATTGTGAGCTGTGACAGGTGGGCTGAGATGAAAAGCGCCCCCTAGAATAACACTCGATGGGACCCTTCTTGTTTATATCATATCTAGTAACTCTGGATGGTGTGTAAAAATACTTTATAATTACTATTACGGGCGAGATAAGGACCACTGACTCCCATAAGAATTTCAAAAAGGAGTCTTTTATTAAACGGGGCTGTCTCAGCAAAGTCTCATTCAGACTAAGTGAGAGAGCATTGAAGGGTCTGAAATTGGGGTTTTTCTAGTCTGAAAGCTGGCAAAGGGCCAAACAGGTAGGCTGAAAGTTAGCAATTAGAAGCAAAAAGCGAGCACGGGGTCACGGAGACCCCTTTTATAGAAGTGAATCTTGCAATTTAGTGGATTAGCCAATAGGTAACATAAAGGGCACTTAAATAACAGTACGGTAATATAATGCAGATCTGGCAACCGATGGATACGTAAAACAATTTGTTACAGCACTTAGCTCATTAACTCTCATCATGACAGTACTTGGCCCACTGGTTCTTATTTTGTCCTGTTCCGGCCCAATCCAGACCCATCTAAGAGTAATGGTGCCTATCATCATTTCAGAGTTATTGTATTCTTATCTTTTTGTCCTTTCATCTTTTATCATACACATCTCCCCGGTGCACATGGGTGGCAGGTGGTATCCATCTTATGGAGGTGATGAGGCAGCTGGCACCCATGAGGCTGCTGGAACCCATCTCATTACAAAGAGAATTATTTCCAACTGCCAAATAACCTTCTAAATGACAGACAGAAAAACAACTGCCATATTACACTGTAAGCGCCAGGCCAGCACCATGCTAGTGTTTAATTACAGAACTTCCCCATTCCACCCCCGCCATTTTGAGACCCCGCCGCCATCTTAGTTCAGCTTCCCCTAAAACACAGGCTTTTCTCTGAAATGAAGCATCCTAACCAGCCAATCGGAAGTACACCCCACCCTGTTGCCCCATACCCCTAGACCCCCACCTCACACCCCTCGTGATTAGTTGCCCCACATCCTTCTTGCCCCATACCCCTAGACCCCCACCTCACACCCCTCCTGATTAATTAAGAAATACCCCTATGCCAATCAAGAGCCTCCCCTTACTTCCCCATACCCGGACCACCAATCACCCCAACTTCCCCAGGCGCCGACCACCAATGAAAATTGTACCCCACCCTTCTTATTTTCTGTACCCTCTAAAACTTGCCAGACCCTGGGTTCGAGGCTCTCGCTGGAGAGTCCTGGCCCGGGCTTGAAATAAAGTTCACCTCTTGCTTCTTACATCGGTGTGTGCCTCGGACTGTTTGACTGGGGGCTTCTTGAGGGAATTTTCGGGCACAATATTTTGGTGCATTGGCCGGGAATTCTCCCTCAGACCCCTCGGCCTCGTCGGGGGCCCGCTCCAGGGGTGGTGAGTTGTGTGCGTGTGTGAATCGGCCTGCCGAGAGAGAGAGAGAGAGAGAGAGAGAGAGAGAGAGAGAGAGAGAGAGAGAGAGAGAGAGAGAGAGAGAGGAGAGAGAGAGAGAGAGAGAGAATGTGTTCTGCTTTCTGTTGCCTTCTGCTTTGTGGTTAGTTTCTGTTTTAGCTGAGTTTGTTTTTGGTTGTCTTTGGTTTGGGGTGGGGATAGAAGCTAGATCGGACGCGGTTGATAATGCTGTTCCCCTAAATAAAATTTGAGATGTCGGCTCAGCGCCTGGCTCAAGCGGCTAAGGCGCCAGCCACATACACCTAAGGTGGCGGGTTCGAATCCCCAGCCCGGGCCTGCCAAACAACAATGATGGCTGCAACCAAAAAATGGCCGGGTGTTGTGGCAGGCGCCTGTAGTCCCAGCTACTTGGGAGGCTGAGATAGGAGACTCGCTTGAGCCCAGGAGTTGGAGGTTGCTATGAGCTGTGATGCCATGGCACTCTACCCAGGGGGATAGCTTGAGGCTCTGTCTCAAAAAAAAAAAAAA
>CAUYQV010051068.1:0-11587 GCA_963574575.1 Galagoides demidoff
TGGCATCACAGCTCATAGCAACCTCCAACTCCTGGGCTCAAGCGAGTCTCCTGCCTCTGCCTCCCAAGTAGCTGGGACCACAGGCGCCGGCCACAACGCCCGGCCATTTTTTGGTTGCAGCCATCATTGTTGTTTGGCGGGCCCGGCCTGGGGATTTGAACCCGCCACCTTAGGTGTACGTGGCTGGCGCCTTAGCCTATTGAGCCACAGGCACCGAGCTTAAATACTTTTTTAATGTCACACAATCACACTAATATAGCCAAAATACAACTGACAAGCCAGGAGAAGATTTCATGACATATATCTCAGATTAAAAGGCCATTATCCCTAACATATTAAAAAAAAAAAACTTAAAATTAGAGGGAATAAAAAGCCCAAAAATCTGACAGAGAGAAAATGGGCAGAAGATATAGACAAGTCACCAGATGATACAAAATATGGCCTTAATTATATTAAAAGATGGAACAGATATTCAACTTCACTTATAATAAGATAGAATTAAAGCTACACTGAAATGTAATTTCTTTTTTTTTTTTTTTTGGCCAGGGTTGGGTTTGAACCCACCACCTCTGGCATATGGGGTTGGCACCCTACTCCTTGAGCCACAGGCACCACCCTGAAATATAATTTCTTATTTAACTTCCAGACTGACAAAAAAATTAAACGGTATTATAATATACTCTTGGCAAGGTTGTGGGGAAACAGGCACTCTTGTGCATTGCTAGGCAGGGTGCAGTGGCTCACACCTGTAATCCTAGCACTCGGGAGGCTAAGGCAAGTAGATTGCCTGAGCTCAGGAGTTCAAGACCAGCTCTGAGCAAGAGTGAGACCCCATCTCAAAAACTAACTGGGCACTGTGGAGGGTGCCTGAGGTCCCAGCTACTTGGGAGGCGGAGACAAAAGGATCATTCAAACCCAAGAGTTTGAGGTTGCTGTGAGCTGTGATGTTACAGCACTCTACCAAGGGTGACATAGTAAGACTCTGTCTCAAAAAGAAAAAAAAGAAAGAAAGAAAGAAAAAGAAAAAATAAAATACAGAAGAAGATCTACAGTATGCTACCCTTCATGTAAGAAAGAGGGGAGTATAAGAAAATATACATGATTCTGAAATATATGTGTCTGCTCAGTTGTGCAATAAGAAATACAGAAAATGGCTCGGCGCCTGTGGCTCAAGCGGCTAAGGTGCCAGCCACATACACCTAAGGTGGCGGGTTCGAATCCCCAGCCCGGACCCGCCAAACAACAACGATAGCTGCAACCAAAAAATGGCCGGGCATTGTGGAGGGCACCTGTGGTCCCAGCTACTTGGGAGGCGGAGGCAGGAGACTCTCTTGAGCCCAGGAGTTGGAGGTTGCTATGAGCTGTGATGCCATGGCACTCTACCCAGGGGGATAGCTTGAGGTTCCGTCTCAAAAAAAAAAAAAAAAAAGAAAGAAAGAAATACAGAAAATAAATAGCACACTGTATCCCATGATTGCATTAATGTACACAGCTATGATTTAATAATAATAAAAAATAAATAAAAAGGAACACAGTGATAGAAGGGAAAAAAAGAAAAAGAAATACAGAAAATATAAACCAGAAACTAGTGATATTGGTTACCTATGAACACAGGGTGAGAAGAGGGTAGAAAGTTGGAGGATAGGAACAGGATAGACTCAATGGGGTAGAGACTGACAGATTTCTGAGTATACCTTTTTGAGTAATATGTATTTCAAGTATTATGTATATAGTCATGTGCCAGTCACGTACATCAATGAACCGTATATATGGTGGTGATCCCGTAAGATTATAACTAAAAAATTATTAACTAAAAAATTATTATTAACTAAAGAATTCCTATCACTTAGTGGCATTGTAACCATCCTAATGTTGTAGTACAAGGCATTACTCAAATGTCCGTGATAATGCTGGCACAAACAAACCTACTGCATTACCAGTCATATAAAAGTACAGCACATACAGTTATGTACAGCATAATACTTGATAATGATGATAAATGAGTATGTTATGGTTTTATGTATTTACTATATTTTTATGGTTATTTTAGTGTCTTTATTCCACTTAGATTTAAAAAGTTAACTGTAAAACAGCCCCAGGCAGATCCTTTACCAACTATTCCAGAATAAGGCCTTGTTACCATAGTAGATGACAGCTCCACAGCTGTTACTACCCCTGAAGACCATCCAGTGGGACAAGATGAGGAGGTGGAGGATGAGATTTTGATGATCCTGACCCTGCATAGGTCTAGGCTAACGTGTGGGTTTGTGTCTTCGTTTTTAACAAAAATCTTTAAAAGTTAAAAATAGGCTACAGCAACTCACACCTATAATACTAGCACTCTGGGAGGCCAAGGCAGGTGGATTGCCTGAGCTCAGGAGTTCAAGAGCCTGAGCAAGAGCAAGACCATGTCTCTCTTTTTAAAAGAATAGAAAAACAGGTTGGGTGTTGTGGTATACGCCTATATTCCCAGCTACTTGGGAGGCTGAGGCAGGAGGAAGGATTGCTTGAGCCCAGGAGTTTGAGGTTGCTGTGAGCTAGGCTGATACCATGACACTCTAGTCTAGGGCAATAGAGTGAGACTTTGTCAAAAAAAAAAAAAAAAAAAGGAAGGAAGGAAGGAAGGGAGGGAGGGAAGAAAATGCATTTAGTACACCTCACCTACCAAATGTCATAACTTAGCCTAACCTACCTTAAACAAGCTCAGGACGCTTATGTTAGAACACCCAGCCTATTTTATAATAAAGTGTTGACTATCTCATGTAATTTATTGAATATTGTACTAAAAGTGAAAAACAGAATGGCTGTAGGGGTTCTCAAAGTACAGTCTCCACTAAATGCTTTCAAACCATTGTAAAGTGAAAAATGGTAGGTTAAACCATCTTAAGTCTGTCTGTATGTATATTTTCTAGATCTATCTGCTCTAAGAGCCTTAAAGCAACAATTTCCCAGGATAAATATACACATCTACTGCCCAGATCTTGGCTTATAAATACTATTCCTTACTAAAAGGAATTTCCTTCAAGAAATAGCTGATTTGGGGACTGGATCTGGGAAAGTACAAGTGAGCCCAGAACTTATTGCTGTGCCAGAAAGTAAGGACATGCTCAAAGAATAATGGAGACATGTCAAAAGCACACAGGAATTAGAGTGAAGAGGCTCCCACCGGCCAAAATTTGAATATCAAAATAAAAATTGTAGCAAGGTACCATAACTCTTTGAATAAAATAAGAATCCATGACTCCATATTGATGATGAGGAATCTGGAGATGAACAAGAAATGTTTGGGGCCCCAACAAGTCCATAGTGTAGGGGGCAAGATAGTCCCAAACAGATGAGCCCCAAGAGAGCTCTACCCCCCTGGGCTGCCCAACTCACTGGGGCCCTTTGCGCATCCGAGGTGTGCTCATAGCCCACTGCTTGATCCTGCTCAGGCTCTGCTCGCTGATGACCCGCCTGCCCTCAGTGGGCATGCAGTCCACATACAGGTTGTATAGCAGTAGCGCCTCTGTGTTCTTGCGCAGAGCATTGGCCTGGACCACCCGCTGTGTGAATATGCGAGGGTCCTCGGCAAGGAAGAGAAGCTGGATCCGTGGTATCCAGTACTGGCAGATCTGGAGAGGTGGCCTTCCTGGGGGTCGGGTGGGAGGGAGAAGGGGACATCCACTCAGGCTCTCTGGCAGGAGCACTGGTTTCTAGCCAGCTGCGCCACGGATGCATGGTGGTCCTGAGAAAGTTGCTTCCCTTCTCTGACCCCTGTTGCATCTGTGAAATGGGTATGCCGACACTCCTTGCCCTTTATAAGGTGTCGTGGATGAATGTGCAAATGCTTTGTACTGTGTTTAGACAAGGAGTTATACAGGGATGGCCATTCAAGTGCCCATTCCTTGATGCTATACCCAGGGCACACACTACTAATTGAGGAGTCTCAGGCTCCTTTCAACATCATGCCAAGAAGCACTGTCAGCTACTCAGAGCTGACATATCAAATAATGGCCATTTGACATGCCTGCTGTCTCTGAGTGAGGTGTCCCCCTGGTTCTTACTGGTCAGGGGCCAGATAGCCACAGGACAAACAAAGCAAGGTAGGATTCAAAGCTGAGCTACCAGTGCCCTAGGCAGGGGTTTGCCTCAGTCACAGGCTGGGCCAGGCCTAAACTGGGGGTCTGCTTGGGGCAAAGGCAGGAACTCATACCTTCAGCAGTGACACCTCCGTTTACGATGGGCTTCCCCATCTCATCACGCACCAGACCTTTCTCATCTGTCTTATGCACCAGGTAGAGCTTCTTCTCCTCGTCATAGTCCAGGACACCCACCTCACACCATTTGTATTCCAGCTTCTGACTCTTCGGGTCCTCTGAAACAGAAAGGGAAACCCTACCAGTGCTCCCTGCCATAGGGCAAGTAGGGTCCTCTGAATGCAAGCAGCAGTTACTAGGAAGGGGTCTCAGAGGTCGCTGGTCTGTCCTCTCTCCCAACAGGATGAACCCCTCTGGCTCCAGCAGAACCAAGGCCCTGCTTCCTCCCAGCTGAGCTGGTCTCTGAGGAAGGCCCAGCCACAGGAGGAGCCAGAAAGACCAAGCTTCTCTGCAGTGGCGCTCTGCACAACTCCCACAGGGCAGAGAGACACAGGCTGATGGGGCTGGGACAGCAGGCCTGAAACCTCCAAGCAAATGGGAGGCCTGTCAAGAACTCAGTTGTAAAGGTGGGTAACCAGGGTGAACAGGCCAGGGTGAAGCCCTCCCCAAATGCTGCCACTGGCCATTCAATCCTTGGGCTGGTCGTATCACAGCAGGGCAGATCAGAGCAGGGGAGTGTAGGAAGCTACTGCCCTGCAATGGGCTCAACACGGGTGTTGGGACTTGTTTGGTCAGGATGTGTCTCTCCCTGACCCCCTGGGCTGAAAGCCTATGCCCTTTTCTCTAGCTCATCTCCTGCCAGTACCCCCTCACTCATTTCCCTCCAGCCACACTGGATGTGTAGCTATTCCTGTGACTTTTGAGCTTATTCCCACCTCAGGGCCTTTGCACAGGCTATGCCCTCTCTCTGGTTCAGTTTACCTCATTGCTGGTTTGCTGCCTGCCTAAGTGGCTTCCCTTTGGAGAGGCATCTCTGCTTAATACAGCAACTCAGTCCCAGGAACCCTCTGACCAGATACCCTGTTTTGGCCCTCATAGTGTTTAAAATCATGCTATATATGCATCATCTCTTAGGTCACAGCATCCTCACACCAGTGTCAGCTCCCTGAGAAGCAGCTTTGTCCCTTTCAGTCACAGCTTTGTCCCTTGGCCTAGCATGGAAACTGGTACATAACAGGTGCTCAGTTAACTTTCTTAGAGAAAAGATGCACATACAGTACCCAGCAGAGGAGGCCTCAGTGCACAGTTGCTTTAAACAAACTGATGAGCTCTACAGACCAGGAAGTGGAAGGAAGGGCTACAATTCCAAGGAAATGCTCCCCACTCACTGACACCAGAGAGATGCATAAAGTAGGTTACTGTCGAATACCTCCACTCTTTTGGTTTTGTCTGTTTTAATTGAGACAAAGACTCACTCTGTTACCCAGGCTAGAGTGCCATGGCATCTGCTTAGCTCACAGAAACTTCAAACTTCTGCATTCAAGCAATCCTCCTGTCTCAGCTTCCCAAGAATTTGGGACTACAGGCACCTGTCACGATGCCTGGCTGATTTTTCTATTTTTTTTTTTTTTAATTTACTTGTCTCTGCTGTGTTCCAGGCTTTATTTGAGCCACAGGTGCCACCCTGATTTTTCTATTTTTAGTAGAGAAGGGGCCTCACTCTAGCTCAGGTTGGTCTTGACCTCCTGAGCTCAAGTGATCCTCCTACTCCGGCCTCCCAGAGTGTTACCAGTGCCCTAGGCAGGGGTTCTGTTCTGCTTTTCCCTTCCCTACCTAGTAAGCTTCCTTTTTGAAAATGCTGGCTTTGTCTTGGCTCAGCTTAGATGAAAAGACGTCCCCAGAGGCACGTCATACAAAAGGTCTCCAGCAGACTGCTCCCTGCTCACCCCTCCACCCACCAGTGCCACCACCTAAGGCCACGGCCAAGCAAAAGGGTGCAAGCAGGGCACCTTGGGGGAGGCTGACACTTGGAGTATTTAAGTTTAACATAGCCCCAAACCTTCTGGTTTCACCACCAGGAATTGGAGATCTGGGAGTAATTGAGTTAAATTACTTTTGTAATTAAGTCCAAAGTACAGGGAACATTCTGGGCTTCTTGTCCAGTTCATAGAAATTGATTCTAGCATTAACACATTTTTTTTTTTTTTGAGATGGAGCCTCAAGCTATCCCCCCGGGTAGAGTGCCACGGCATCACAGCTCATAGCAACCTCCAACTCCTGGGCTCAAGAGAGTCTCCTGCCTCCGCCTCCCAAGTAGCTGGGACCACAGGCGCCCGCCACAACGCCCGGCCATTTTTTGGTTGCAGCCATCATTGTTGTTTGGCGGGCTGGGCTGGGGATTCGAACCCGCCACATTAGGTGTACGTGGCTGGCACCTTAGCCGATTGAGCCACAGGCGCCGAGCTGCATTAACACATTTTTAAGGGGGAATTCTGGGAAGATGGCTGACTGGTAGTAACCCTCGGCAGAGGGTCCTGAGCAGAGGAAGAAAAACTGGACAGAATCAGACTCTATGAAGCCAAAGGTGGGGAGCTGAGCCAAGAAAGAAGTTCGGCAAGCTGTAACTCCAAGGAAGAGGATTGAAGAAAACAAATTATAGGTACAAAGCCTATTGACTAGAGGACAGGAGACCCCTCCCCCAAGTAGGAGGCCTGCCACAGGCTATCTGCAAATGAGCACGGAACAAAAGACTTCTCATTTTACCTCACTGGAGAGAGCCACTAAACTTCAGGTCTCTTTCTCCAAGGAGGTCCCACTATGACCCTAGACACTACCCCGGCAGGCATAAAATTGAACAGATATTTTCCCCCACATGTCCAAACTCTCAGTCAAACCTTTCCCCCTTGCATGGCAGTCTGAAGCTCTATCCCCTGCATAGCACACAGTGTTTGGTATTGTCCTGAGAGATCTGGGCATAGTGTGGACCGCCAACCATCAGGACGGAATCTGTGACTAACGAGGAAGAGGGAAGAAAGGGACACTCTACAGGAAAAGGAGCAGTCCCCTGGTTATAACTATGCCCAGCCAGTGGTGGTGTTGACCCTCAGTTTGGGCTGTGTCTGGTGGGACGGGGTGCAGAACCCCTGGTTCTGATGGCACCCACAGTGGGAGAGTGGTTGCCCCATGTGGACTGAGTTCAGCAGACAGGGCTGGTCCCCAGCCACTGCTGGGCCAGCAAGCAGAGGCTTGCTAGGCATGGACTGAGACCTGAGAGCAAGGAAGTAGACCCCTGATTCCAACAGAACCCTCAAGCAGTAGCTTGCTGGGTATGAACCAAGACCTGAGGACTGGGGCATGGTCCCCTGTCTCCACGGGGCTGGTCAGCAGAAGCTTACTGGGTGAGGACTGAGACCTGAGGGCAGGGTGCAGTGCCCTGACTTTAACAGAGCCTGCAAATAGAGGCTTGCCAGGCAATGGACTGAGACTGGCAGGCAGGGGAGTTGTCCCTTGACTCCAGCTTGTCTGGCAAGCAGAGGCTAGCTGGGTGTGGAGTGAGACCAGAGGGCGGGTGCATGGCCCCTGGCTCCAACTGGGCCTGTGAGCAGAGAAGCAGACAACAGTGTGGACTGCATCTGTGGGCAGGAATGTGTATCCCTGGCTCCAATTGTGTTGTTGAAGACCCTTGAATCCCTCTCTGTTGAGCAGGGTTTGCACTGCCTGAGACAGTTTAATTGGAACCCCTGTCTGGGGCTGTCCACTCAGGGACATTCTGAGGTTGACCTTCGAAATTCTGTAGCGGAAAAGAACTGAAGGGTGGGGGCTGGGTGCCACAGCTGTTTGTATCTCTTCACAGTTGAGATTTAAACCTAATACTGTGGCTCCTTAGGATACGGTAGTGTTTGGTTAATATTAAAACAGAGCTAGCTTGCACTGTCTCACCAAGTATGTCCTCAGAGTCTCCTGCTAAAACTCTGAAAGGGGCCTTTGTAAGGTTGTAGGAGATAAGCCACAATTACAAAGCCTAGCGCTTTGGTAAAGGGCTATCTCTACTACTTGGGAACCCAAATTCAATCTCACCCTATCAGTTCTAATAACCAAACAATGGAAAATAAACATGGTGCAAACCCAACAGAAGAACTCTGGCAACATGAATAACCAGAGTAGATCAACACACACACCCCAGCCATGAAATGACAAACCAGATACAACTGAAGATGCCATGCTAAGACAAATGGCAGCAATGTCAGAAATCAAATTCAGAATATGGAAGGCAAATAAGATAAATAGAATGGAAGAAAAGATAGAAATTGAATTCCAAAGAGTAATTCTAAAGTTGTCTCAATAAATGAATGAATTCAAAGCCCAAGTCACCAAAGATATGGACATAATGAGAAAAGAGATAACAGAGCTTAAGGAAACAAAAGTTAATTGAAGAGCTCCAAAATACAGTAGAATTCCTCAGTAATAGAGTTGACCAGGCAGAAGAAAGGATCTCTGAAACTGAAGACAAAGCTTTTGAACATTCCCGAACACTCAAAGAGGCAGACAAATGGAAAGCAAAAACTGATCATTCCCTGAGAGAGTGGTGGGATCACTCCAAAAGATTAAACACTCGTCTTATAGGATTTCCCGAAGGAGAAGTGGATGGCCCTAAAGGTACAAGTGCTCTACTCCAAGAGATTTTAGAGGAGAATTTCCCAAGCATTGTAAGAGATACAGAGCTTCAAATAGTAGACAGTTTCAGAACCCCAGCAAGACTCAATCCAAACAAAGCATTTCCTAGACACATTGTGATTAACTTTGCCAAAGTTAAGATGAAGGAGAAAATTCTGCAAGCAGCCAGACATAAGAAAAGCATGACCTACAAAGGGAGAAGTATCAGAATGACCGCAGATCTCTCAGCCAAAATGTTTCAAGCCAGAAGAAGATGGTCAGTGACCTTCAATCTCCTAAAATAAAACAACTTCTGGCCCAGGATCCTGTATCCAGCTAAACTGAGTTTCATTTGTGATGGAGAAATCAAATATTTTAATGACATAGACATGTTGAAGATATTTGCCATAACTCATACAGCTTTCCAGGATATTCTCAGACCCATTCTCCACAATGACCAGCACAATGATCTACCTCCAAAGTAAACTCACCCAGAAATTTTTATACAAAACCCAACTTCCACAGTGGTGAAAGGATTAAAAATGTGCACTAGACATCTGAAAATCATGACACCCCAAACATAACCAGGCTTATCAAGTCTCTTAATTAATGTAAATGGTTTAAATTGTCCTCTAAAAAGGCACAGGCTGGCTGACTGTATACATAAACTCAGACTGGATATCTGATGTATACAAGAATCTCACCTTACCTTAAGGATAAAAACACACTCAGGGTAAAGGGATGGATTTGTATACTACCGGCAAATGGAAACCAGAAAAAAACAGGGGTTACAGGGCAGTGCCTGTGGCTCAAAGGAGTAGGGTGCAGGCCCCATATGCAGGAGGTGGCAGATTCAAACCCAGCCCTGGCCAAAAACTTCAAAAAAAAAACCAAAAAAACAGGGGTTACAATTTTAGTAGCAGATATAATTGGCTTTAAACCAACAAAGATAAAGAAAGATAAGAAAGGTCACTACATATTTGTCAAGGGATACACCCAACATGAAGAGATTTCAATAATTAACATTTATGAACCACACCAGAATAATCCTCAATTCATAAAGCAGATCCTAATGGATATGAACAACTTGATATCTTCCTGCACTATAATAGTTGGAGATTTTAACACCCCTTTGACAGTTTCAGATACATCCTCCAAGAAGAAACTAAACAAAGAAATATTAGACTTAAACCTGACCCTAGAAAAAATGAACTTTACAGACCTCTACAGAACATTTTACCCTAATAAAACTGAATATACATTCTTCTCATCAGTCCATGGGTCATCCTCCAAAATAGATCATATCCTAGGACATAAGTCTAACCTCAGCAAATTTAAAAGTATAGAAATTATTCCTTGTATCTTCTCAGACCACCATGGAACTAAAGTTGAACTCAACAGCAGCAGGAATCTTCATACTCAAATAAAGTCATGGAAACTAAATAATCTTAGGCTAAATGATAGCTGGGTCAAAGATAAGATTAAGAAGGAAATCACCAAATTTTTGGACAAATGATAATGAAGACACAAATTATCAAAACCTGTGGATACTGCAAAGGCAGTCATAAGAGGGAAATTTATAGCATTGGAAGCCTTCATTAAGAAAACAGAAAAAGAGTGGCACCTGTGGCTCAAGGAATAGGATGCTAGCCCCATATGCCAAGGATGGCAGGTTCAAACCCAGCTCCAGCCAAAAACTGCAAAAAAATTGACAAAACTCCTTGGACGGTGCCTGTGGCTCAGTGAGTAGGGCGCTGGCTCCATATACTGAGGGTAGAGGGTTCAAACCCGGCTCCAGTCAAACTGCAACAAAAAATAGGTGGGCACCTGTAATCCCAGCTACTCAGGAGCCTGAGACAAGAGAATCGCCTAAGCCCAGGAGTTGGAGGTTGCTGTGAGCTGTGCAATGCCATGGCACTCTATCAAGAGCAATAAAGTGAGACTCTGTCTCTAAAAAAAAAAAAGAAGAAGAAAACAGAAAGAGAGAAAGCCAACAACTTAATGGATCATCTCAAGCAACTGGAAAAGGAAGAACATTCCAACTCCAAACCCAGTAGAAGAAAAGAAATAGCTAAAATTAGGGCAGAATTAAATGAAATTGAAAACAAAAGAATCATTCAGAAGATCAATGAAACAAAAAGTTGGGTTTTTGAAAAGATTAACAAAATTGATAAACCTTTGGCCAATCTAACCAGAAATAGAAAAGTTAAATCTCTAATAGCATCTATCAGAAACGATAAAGGAGAAATAACAACAGACACTTCAGAAATTCAAAAAATCCTCAATAATTACTACAAAAATCCCTATTCCCAGAAATGTGAAAATCTGAAGGAAATGGACCAAAACCTGGAAGCACACCACCTTCCTATACTCAACCAGAAAGAATTAGAAATCTTAAATAGACCTACATCAATCACTGAAATTGCATCAATAATACAAAATCTCCCAAAAAAGAAAAGTCTGGGACCAGATGGCTTCACATCCAAATTCTATCATACCCTTCAAGAGGAACTAGTAACTATATGGTACAAACCTTTTCCAAAGCATAGAAAAAGAAGGAATACTTCCCAACACATTCTATGAAGCAAATATCACCTTGATACCCAAACCAGGAAAGGATCCAACAAAGAAAGAAAATCATAGACCAATATCATTAAAGAATATCAATGTGGCTCATGCCTGTGGCTCAATCAGCTAAGGCGCCAGCCACGTATACCTAAGGTGGCGGGTTTGAATCCCCAGCCTGGGCCCGCCAAACAACAATGATGGCTGCAACCAAAAAATGGCCGGGCGTTGTGGCGGGTGCCTGTGGTCCCAGCTACTTGGGAGGCGGAGGCAGGAGACTCGCTTGAGCC
>CAUYQV010051071.1:0-18569 GCA_963574575.1 Galagoides demidoff
GGCGCCTGTGGTCCCAGCTACTTGGGAGGCAGAGGCAGGAGACTCGCTTGAGCCCAGGAGTTGGAGGTTGCTATGAGCTGTGATGCCATGGCACTCTACGCAGGGGGATAGCTTGAGGCTCCGTCTCAAAAAAAAAAAAAAATATTTTCACAATAATTCTTGACCAGGCAGGGTATTTTGCGTTGATTTTAGTGGTTTTAGCATCTCCACAAGATTAACTTGTAGAAGTATCTTTGCCCTGATGCCCCCGATTGCCCAGGACTCACGTGATGTGCATTATTTATTTGTCATTAAAACACTTTATGTGACCTTTCTGCTGCGGTTTCGTGACATTTTCGGTAGGCTTCTGACATACTGACAATTCTTCCTGTGGGAAGAATTTTTAGAGTTACTTTCTTACTGTTTTGAAAAGCAGATGCCTTCGACTGTTTTGATCCATAAAATAGTTTAAATACTCAGAGACTGTATAATAAAAATGTCTAAGATTTTTTGCTTGTTTTTCTCATGAATACATTACCGAATAGTCTTATTTCTCACTAAATGTATATTATTTTAAGAGTCAGCAGTGATTAGTGACATCCAGTCCCTGACATTATTAACTTACTTGGGTCAGGTTTTTAAAATATTTCTGGGATTTTTCTCATTAAAAAAAATAGAAAAAATATATTAAAGGACTTTCGTGGTGACTGAACTGAATAAATAAATAGTGGAGATAATAAACACTGACCTAGCACAGGAACTCAATATTTATCGAGTCATATCCTTTTATGCCTTTTGTACACCTCTAGATTACATTCAAGGTTAATTTAGTGAGTATTGAGTATTCAATCACTAAGGATGGAGACTGTGATTGCAACTTTTCCATCTTCCATCTGAAGAGCATCCCTTGTGCTCTCTGTGTGTGTGTGTGTTTAGTCAGGAATAACTTGCAATTTTACTTTATTATATCATCTTAGAAAAAGTCAAAAGGATTTGATTGCTTTATACTTTTTTTTGAGACAGAGTCTCACTATGCCGCCCTCGGAGGAGTGCTGTGTCATCATAGCTCACAGCAACCTCAAACTCTTGGGCTTGAGTGATTCTCTTGCCTCGGCCTCCCGAGTAGCTGGAACTATTGGCACCCACCACAGCACTCAGCTATTTTTTTGTTGTAGTTGTTGTTTAGCTGGACGAGTCAGGTTCGAACCTGCCAGCCTCGGTGTATGTGGCCAGCGCCTTAACCACTGTGCTACTGGCGCCAAGCCCCTCGTACCATTTTAAAATTAAAAAATATATATATTTTCAACCTAGTGCCTAATAAGATGACAATTGACTTTGTCATTTATACCTAAACTTCTTCTAAAAGAATAATTTGAAATTGCTTTTTAGAAAGTAAGCATATATAAAACATCATGTTATATACCATAAATTTTTAACATACGTAATTTTAAAGTAAAAATACTAAAAAAGAAAATAATGTTTTTAATGTATGAATATGCAAACAAAGTAAAGATAAAACATTTAAAATAAAACATGATTAAAAAGAGCTACTTCTCTGTAAATAATGGTGGCAGTGGAAGGTATTAGTTGATAATTTTTAATTGTGATTTTCACTTTTTGTATTTTCCATATTGCAGAAACTGTGTAGACAAAAGAAAAAAGATTGCTCATAAAGACAACAAAAAATATGAAAAACGTATTCAGAATTATATATACTTTGCAAAATAACAACATTGTTTCATTTAATTAGAAATAGATGAATATAAAAATAAAGAAAAGAAAGATATGAAATTATTAATAATGCAAAATCATTAATAATGGCAGAGGGTGGTGTGATTCAATGTCATTTTTTCCCTTCATTTTCTAAATGTTCTCTTACGGGGTCGGAAACTGGCAGCCCTCTGGCTAGCTTGTAAATAAAATTTTGTTGGAATACAACCATGCTCCATTATTAAGTATTGTCTGTGGCTATTTTTATTTTAAAACTATCAAGTTGAGTAGTTGCAAAAGAGACCCTATAGTCATGAAGCTTAAAATATTTATTTTCTGGTCCTTTCCAGGAAAAAGCTTTCCTACTCCTGTTTTATAAAATAACTATATCAATGCTATAAAACAAATAAAAAGAAATAAAATGTAGTCATTCACCTCATTCAAAGGAGAGGAACGGAGCTGCTTTTGTGACCACAGAGACGAATGTGGGGCACATTACACTAAGTGAAATAACCCCGACACAGAAAGACAAATGCCATGTGACCTTATGGGAGGTGGACCCCAAAAGTCATATTAGTTGGAGCACAGAACAGAATTTTACCTACCAGGGCCAAGGAGGCGGGGACATGGAGCGAGCTTGGTTAGAGGGTGCAATATTTAGTTTTGTAGGATCAACAACTCTAGCAATCGACTGTGCAGTTTGCAATCTGTGGTTAACACTATCTAGCATGCTGGAAATCTGCATAGAGCAAGTCTGAGGTGGTCTCAGCACAAAAGAGAACAATGTAACTACAACAGAAGAAGGATATGTTAATTAGATTGACTTTAGTTAAAGTCTCCATAAATATGTGTATCAAAACATCATGTTTTAAACTCTAAATAGGTACAGTCATGAAAAGGGGGATGTAACAGAAGGCAATTTTAAAAAAGGCCAATAGATCATCTTGAAAGATACGTAAGAATTGTTTCTGCTGAGCATGGCGGCTCGTGCCTAGAATCCTAGCACTCTGGCCGTCTGACTCAAAAGAAAAAGAGTTGAGGAATTCATCCCTTGGTTCAGCCTTAAAAAGGAAAAATCCAGAAGTATAAATATCAGTTAATGATGTCAAAACAAATGGTGATTAAAGTATTAATAGAATGTGTATGAGAGCTCGCTCAGAGATGGGTCTGACTCATAAAATAAGCATTTTAACCTTTGGTCCTGTCATCTGATAATTGTAGTTTATACTGAATTTCTTCCACCCTTGCATTACTTAAAAATATTAACGTTATGTTAAGAAGTCTTTAAGTGTATTTGCCAAAATAAACAAAATTATAGTTATAATAATGGGAGTCTGGATAAATTCTCCCATGGTGCTTCTCTCCATTCTAGTACTGATTCTATTGAGACAATGGTCTTCCCCTTTTACATGCTTTTGTAATTTTTCTGACATGGGTTTCTGAGAGCGAAGTCCTTGTGTGTAACCACTGACAATTTATAAAATTTTAGTGTGGAGAATATTTTCACTCAAAATCTAAAAATATGTAGATAGAAGATCACTAAAAATATCTGACATGACAGTAAATAAAAATTCCACCCGTATCTATTGTCACAGGTACTGGGGGAGGGGGGTGGTAGGTTGTCCAAAGACGTGTGGCAAAGTCAGTTAGCTTGTTTCAAATGTATCTTACTTTCAAAAGAGTGTTTCTTTTGTTCCTCTTCATTCTAAATTCAAAGTACCCACAAGTGGAAGGAGAGAGCATTCTCCTATGAGTAAGATGTTACAAATGGTGAAGCTAAGAGCCAAGGGATCCTCATCAGTCTACAAGGGAACATTGATGCTGGGAGCCTAGATGTTTCATTTACGTTCAAATGTATTAAGCTATAGGTGATCATTTCCTTCCACAGCAGAAGGGGTGCTCTATGTTATAAAACTAGCAACTAAGTATTCCTAAGTATATGTGAAAGGAAAGCCATCCCCCCCCACCAAACAAACAAATATATAACCCTTTTGATTGAGCTACTATCAGGGCTATGAAAAATACATAAAATGTTATAATTTGCAAGATGATAGGAAGCATCCGTTTTGGAAGGGCATTAAAATTAATTTCATAGAAACATACAATGTCTAATCCTATAGGTTTAAAATATAAATTCAGGCTGAAATGCTTTAAAGTTATTCTCAGTGACTAAAAGCGGCAAAATTCTAAAATACACCTGCCATTTAATGCTTCGTAATTCATCAGAGGTAACACATGGTCCTTTGAAGCCTTGTGTAGAGAATCCTAAGCGTGTTGCATCTATTTTAAACGGTGACAGTTCTGTTTCCCTTATGCTTACCAATGAGATGGGGATGGCATTTGTTTTATGATTAATACTCCAGATATAAATTTCAAATTCCTTTGGAGTAATCTGTGTTGCCATAAAAATATTAGATGCTCTCAATTTCACCCCACAGTAGTCAGTTAGCTACCTCACATCCTTTTTTGGTTAATAGTCTGATAATTTTCTGAGTGCAAACATATGAAAAATATCTGGGAAAAATCATACTGTATTTACAGCTAGAAGATGCTTTAGTGAGTGTGAAGAGTGGCAAACAAAAATGGAAAGAAAATTTACACTCGTTTCATATTTTTTTCATACAGACTACTTGAACTTCATTGAGACGAGCAGAAATGCCACCCACCCCAAGTACCCAGCCCGTGTACCTACCCCCAGACGGAGGCTGGGGCTGGGTGGTGGTGGGAGCCGCCTTTATCTCCATCGGATTTTCGTATGCCTTCCCCAAAGCCGTCACAGTATTCTTCAAAGACATTCAACAGATATTCCATGCTACCCACAGTGAAATAGCATGGATATCGTCCATTATGCTGGCTGTGATGTACGGGGGAGGTAAGATTCTTCTAATAGAATTTTAACTTCAGAAAATTTCTCCCTGCCACAATATTTTATTGGTACATACAGTGTCTTGGTAAATAAATGCCTATGTGCATGATGTGTAGTCCCTAAGAGCTAATTGAAAGTATCAAGAGAATTAGAACTGAATGATTTTAGTGATTCAACATCTTGAACTATTCACTTCATTTTTTTTTAAGACTTTAGTTAAGGTGTTTAGTTAAAGTATGCATTGATCTCTGTATGAATTAAAAGGGGGAGGGGCCTCAAAATGCTTCCCGATCCCATTTATTCAGACATTCTTTTTTCTCCACTACTCTCAGCTTTTCCCTAACTTCTCCGACCCTTCTAGTTTATTTTCTTTTTTATTAGATCATAGCTGCGTACATTGATACTGTCATGGGGTACAGTGTGCTGTTTTTATATACAATTTGAAAGATTCTCATCAAACTGGTTAACACAGCCTTCATGTCATTTTCTTGGTTATTGTGTTAAGACATTTATATTCTTCATTTAGAAAGGTTCACATGTGAGGGTGGGGGGAGGGAGGGTGATTGGTGGGATCCCGTCTGTGGTTTATCTTTTAAGGGTACATGTGAATATTCACTTCATTTTGCTCCTTAAGTTTTGGAAGAGGTTTTATTTTTTATGAAGTTACTAAATTATGAAATTGCCAAGTGAAGAACCTTTCTAGTTAGTTTGGGATAAAGTCTACAGTGCAGTGTTGGCATTGTTTTTTTTTACAATTTTACTAAAACTCTAAGTTTAAGTAAAATAGTAACTAACTTTAAGTATACTATTTTACTTAAACTCTAAGAAAACATTCAGAAATATTTTCTTCTGAATGAGAAGGAAACTCAAGGTGCTGACATAAAGTACTTCAGCTTCAACTGAAAAATGGGAGTGTGACCACGTACACTGTGGGCCCACCCGGGTGTGTGTGATTGGAAGACTCTGATCTCCGTAAGACTCACCAGATATGACGTGTTCTGTATGTAAGTGTCTGCCTGACAACTATCTTACATTCTTTGTTCAAATCAGTGTGTGTGTCATGAGTGATAATGTATCAAAGTACCAATCACTTCTGAATGGTAAAAATTTTAGAACTATTAGGGCATTATTATGTCATCTGTTTTGTTTTTTTTTTGATCAATCTCAGTGGCAGATCACATCTTCTTGTACAGGTTTTTGAAAGTCATTACTTGAAATAAAGTTTTGAGTTTTCATTTTTCAACTAGATATTTGACTTTAAAAAAAAGGTATGGACTTAGAAATAAGACTTTAAAGAAATCGTAAAACGTATCTAGAGTAATTTCTCATTTTATAAGTAAAGATACTGTGGCTACTCATAGTGGAGAAAAGCATTAGTATAATACCAAATATTTATTAACGTGCGCTTTCAGCCAAGCCCTCTCCAAGTACGTGATAGGTGTCATGGGACGTCACCTTCTTAACAACCTTTCAAGAAGTATGACCTTCTTTCTGGTTCATAGGTGAGGAAACAGACAGATCAAACAGCTTCCAAGTCAGACAGCTATTAATGGCAGGGAGTGGTTGAGATGCCAGGAATCTAACCCTGTGCTCTCTGACTCTCTCCGTCTTCCTCTTTATATCTGGTCAGTAAGGACACAGCCAGATCTGGCCCAGGCCTGAACACACGATTCTTTCCATCCCAATGCAGCGACTTGTGTGCTGCATCCACCAAGGTCATTTATTCAGTGACACAGTAGTTATCTTTTTTTTTTTTGAGACAGAGTCTTACTTTATCGCCCTTGGTAGGTTGGTAGAGTGCTGTAGTGGCACAGCTCACAGCAACCTCCAACTCCTGGGCTTAAGCGATTCTCTTGCCTCAGCCTCCCAAGTAGTTGAGACTACAGGTGCCTGTCACAACACTGGTTATTTTTTGTTGCAGTTTGGCTGGGGCTGAGTTCGATCCTGCCACCTTCAGTATATGGGGCCAGTGCCCTACCCACTGAGCAACAGGTGCCACCAACAATAATAATTCTTAAAACACTGCCCCTTTGTTGTATTACCAAGTAAACCTTTGACGCTGAAGTAATCCTCTGTCCTGTGTGTGTGTGTGTGTGTGTGAGTGCACATGTGCTGCTGGTGTGTGTGTGTCTGTGTGTGCACACACACGTGTGCTGCTGGTGTGTATGTGCACGCGTGCTGCTGGTGTATGTGTCTTCTGTGCACGTGTGCTGCTGGTGTGTGCGTGTGTGTGCTTTCCACTTGTTGCATACAGTGATTTTCGATTAACTCAATGTACGTCTCTCACATCCCCTTTTGGAGAGAGGAATCACGCATTTCTCTTCCAATATCAAAAGATATCTTAAAAATGCCATTTGTGTAAGTTAATGGAAACATGTGCTTCTAAAACACTTTCTGAGAATCTTCTTTGGACAATTACAAGCTGTAGTGTTTTTTCAGTGGGTTCCATATATTTTAAGCTCCTGAATCATGGATCTCTTGTTAAAAATGCAGCATTAGGCTTTATCTCAAAGCCTGTTGGCATCAGAGTATCTGATCTTAGAGTTTAAGAACTTCCATTTTTAACAAACATCTCTGAAGGCCACTTTATGGACAGCAGAGGGATTCACTGTTGGAGAAGAAAATCAATATTCAATTTAAACAATATTTAAATTTTCCTCTAGCATTTCAAAAACGTCTACTCCTAGAAGTCTTTTAGTTTGATGATTATGAAATATATTTAAAGACCATGAGGTGAAAAGGTATAGTTTACTATGCAGTATAATGAATCTTTCTCTACCAAGTAACTAAAATATTCTGTTCAACATAATGCTAATGATATTAGCCTAGAGAACACGGAAGCTCTGACACACTCATTAGGTCCTCTCATTCACCCTATTAATCACGACGTGGGGTCACCGAGCGAGATGGAGCGTGTTCAGAGGCCCAGCCTGTGGTGTCAGGGCTGGAGTCTCTTGTACTACTTAGTTGGCATCTGGGCCCCGGCAGGAAGGTGTTATCTTCCCCTCTGATGTCTGAATTAAAAATGAAACTAATAAAAAGGTATGCAGAAAGAATGGAAAAGCATGCAAATCATGCTTTTACCTTGTTTCATCCTTAGAATAGTGGCGTTAAATTACAGCCACCCATCTGGTGTCCATATGGTCTCCTGGAGCTCTGGCAAATTTCAGCAAATAGGTTAAGCGGCAGGGTCCCCCCATTAATAAAGCGCTAAGCAGACGCAGAAAACACTTTACAACTTAAACTTTCCACATTGTTTAGGTGAATATGGAGATTTATTTTGTAAACATTGATCGCGTAGGATTCTCTTTTTGTGGAATGCTTGTTTTTCCGTTGAATGAGAATGGAAGTGTGGTTTGCTGCACGATTACTGAAGCCAGCTCTGGAGCTGCCTGTCTCTCCGAGGACCTCGTGATTCTTCTGGTATCTGTTTTGACTTGGAAGAATCAGACATTCTGAAACCAGAGTTGGCTTAGTCTCCATGGTAACATTCCTCTGTTTTCTGTGAGCGGTGACTGCCAGTGGTGCTCAGGTAAGGGTAACAGTTTGTGATGGGCCACTTCACACAGGGTCCCCAGCGTCAGACCACCAAGGTTGTGTTATTGGAAACCAAGCAGCAAGGGTTTATCAGAGCAGGTTGGTGGCCATAATCCACATGGGTGTTTTCCTCTTCTTTTCTTTTTAATTTTACAAGCTCACTATGTTATTCTGCTTTGTGCCTTAAACATTTTGCAGAATGAGAGCGCCTATGAAAATAATTCATGTAGTGCTATATCTTAGCAGCAATTGACACAAGACATTCATTCCATTCCTGTGTTGAAGAGAGCTGAGATTTTCATCTGTGCTGTGCAAGACCCAAAAAATATCAGGGATCCTTGAACATCCCTGTGGAGCAGGCCGTGGACTTGTGATGCTTATGCCGTGCTATTTTTCTTCCCACTTACGAGTATAGATATTGGTAAAGTTTTCCTAGGAGGTGTGTATGATGCAGTGTGGCAGAAACAACTGTGCTCACCGTATAGCCATGCACCCCTTTATAGTTCCCAGCTTCCTCCCCCTAGGCTGAGACTGGGTGACTAGTTCTGACCAGTGAATGTGAGGGGAAGGACATATATCACTACTGGATACCTCCTGGATGAGGCAGCTTGAGCCAGTGTGCACCTCCCCCCTCATCTCCTTCACTTCAGCAACCTTCTTCTGTATGGCAAGGCCACAGGGGAAAGTCCTTGACCTACCTTGGGCTGAAGTGAAAAAAAAAAATGTTCATTATGCTTCTGAGAAATGTTGTACAGAAGATCCTAGACTACAATGATCAAAATAAACACAAAGGCTTAGTTGGTTGTGCAGATACAATATAAAGGCCTCAAATTGTTTCACAGGGAAAAGGACAGTTTATGAGATGACCTTAGTCAGTTGAGCTTAAATCGTGAGAACTTTGGGTACCGCTACTTTGTGAGGTTTGCATTAGAGACAGGAATCCTTCCGTATCTCAAGTAACAAAGGAATTTTAAGTGGATGTTCTTATTGTCAATTTTCATGGGCATAAAAGTGAGAGGCAACCCCTTCAGAATACAGAGCAGAGCTCAGGTCTGGTCCACCCAGCTTCCTTGCCTCCTTGTTCTTTTTAAGACAGAGGCAGGGGTCAAAGACAGATGGCAAACATGCTTAGGGCCCTTGCAACCCTTGAAGGAAGTATTTACCCTGATAATCTAGTGCAAATGACATCAGCTTGGGACTTAATATTATTTTCAGCAGAAATTTTAAGGAACCTTTACCGGTATCTTCTTGGACTGATACATGCGACTTAGGCAGTGAACTTTTCACCTACTGATTCATGGAAATAAACTATTAGTTTATAACCTGGCAAGAACAGGAATATCTTTCTTGATTCTGGGTTTAAATTTTCTCTAAAGTATGTTATTATGTCCTTATTTTATGTGCATGTGTTTTGGTTGCAAATGACAGAAACCTGTTTGAAGCATCTTAAGGCCTAAAGAGAGAGTTTCCCGTATAAAGCCAGAGGAGGAAGCGGATCCCGGTGAGTCCCCAGGTCACTGAGCATCAGGGATTCCATTTGCCTGCACATTGCACGCTCTCTTTGCCTCCCCTTCCTTTAGAGGAGCAGCTTTGTGTATTTATGCTGATATTCTTGCCCTGGCATAGGGAAGGTGCTGACCGGCATCTCAGCCTCATATTTCAGGCTGTGCTTTGACAAATTCTTTTTTTTTAATTATTAAATCATAAAGAGGTAGATCATGTATACATTAGTGCATTTATGGGTTACAATGTGCTGATTCCATACACAATTTGGAATGCGTACATCGTACTGGTTAATATATCCCTCACCTCATTTACTTAATTATTGTGTAAAGACATTTATACTCTATACTTAATAGATCCAACATGTACCTTTGCAATATGCACCATAGGTGAGATCCCACTATTTGCCCTCCCCCATCTGACCTCCCGTCTCCCTTCCCGTCCCCCCTTCCTCCTTCATCCTGGGCCATAGTTGTGATCTATTCTTCATATGAAAGTGTGAGGGATTGTAAATTGGTTTCATACTAGCACTGAGTACATACTATTTCCTCCATTTTTAAGATACTTTACTAAGTAGGATATGTTCCAGCACCATCCATATAGACATAAAAGAGGTAAAGTCTCCATCTTTTTTAAGGCTGTATAATATTCCATGGTATACACATACCACAATTTATTAATCCATTCATGGGTTGATGGGTACTTGGGCTCCTTCCATGTGAAGATTGCTATCACGTGCCCTGCAGGCAGGGGGCAAATGAGGACTGCAGCTGGCAGCTGGCGTGGAGTTACTTATCTGAGAAAAGGAAGGAGCAGTTTCTGATGGGAAAGGTGAGGCTGTTCCCAGAAGGAAGGACAGGTTTCAAAGAGGCAAAGCAATGAGCCCTCACTATCCTACTCTTTAGAAAGGTTAGCATTTTCCAAGAATTAACACATGCTGTGTTCACTAATTCATGGGGATTTTGCATTTATGTGTGTTAGCTAGATTGGTAGGTAGGTAGGTAGATAGACAGACAGACAGACAGATAGATTAGATAGATGGATGATACATCAAAATGCATATACCATATTTAGAAACTCTATTACCTAATGGAATATTATACTTAGTAGCCACCACAGGACTCAATTGCATCTTATTTGAGTTGGTACCTAGAGTGGAACTTAGATAAGGAAAGTCCAGTAATATCAAAACATTTATTAATGGTTTAATACTCCAATCAGAGAAAGAAGAACATTATACTAAAATAGCGACCCCCAAAATAATAGATATGAGGTTGGGACTTTGTCCTTTGGTTGTTCAGGCTATTTGACATTCGACCTTGGACCCTCAGCTCCCCCCACCTATAAACTCCCAGGAGGATAGGTACCTCTGTGTGCATACGTAGTGCCTGACTCTCCTGCTCAGAGTCACTGTGCAATGCTTAGGAAGTTGTTGCTGCTACGGCTGTTTTGATATTATCCATTATGCAAGGAAATACAAGTGAGGAGCAAAGATGGGGCAGTAAGTCTGTCTCGGGCAGCCTGTGCCAGGAAGGTTTGGAAACAGCATATAAAACAAGAAACGAGAAGGTCAATAACCGGTCCCAAAATAAATGGTATGGACCTGTTCCTATTTGCTGGGTCACTCCCGTCAGGCCTCCTGCTGTTTGGATAGTGGAGTGGACGTGGATCGTTATTTTGAGCCATCTCACACCTTTGGAGATCCTCCCTGTGTGTAGGGACTTCCCAACTTCATCATTCCTACCTCCCCTAGGAAGAAGCCAGACCTTTACTTTCTCAGAATCCCTGGCATTTAGGGCACAGTCCTGTGACCCGGGCCCCATTGGCCCAGTGTAGAAAGACTGGTTTCGATTCAGAAACTACTGATGGGAAGAAGCAGGTTCCTCGAGGAACACATTCAAGTGAGGTGGGTATAGATAAGCCATAATTCACTGGGAGAAAAGCAGCGTCAATATTTGAGGTCAGTGGACGTGTAGTGCACATCGTGGCAGCAGGGATCTCGCTACTGGAGCCATCATCTGATGGTGTGATTGACTTGCTCCCAACCTCGGTTTTCTGGCCTTTCCTCATAGTCTCTGACTGACATTTATGTCTTTACAAAGTGCTTTATTTTTTAACTAACTAGGGTATATGAGAGATACGACATGGAGTTATGTTCCTAAAAGGTCCTTGTGAGGTCTAACAAGAAATGGTCTCCTGAACTAAGTTGATTGTTTTGAGAACTGGTTATGAATGTTTCTTTAAAAGAAGGGCCCTTCCTACTTCCCACCAGCAACAACTTTTATCTGAGGATTGAAGAATTTGCTATAGTTCTGTTTAATTCACTATTAAAGAGGCTTATAAATACAGAAATTAAATTTCACATTTTCATGTGCTGTGAGTGACTTAAGTTTGATGGAATGTGTCAGAAAATCCAAGGTAAATACACCATGCATACTTTTTTCTTTATTACACTAGTAGTGACTCTGGCAAAGTAATTGCATTATTTCAAAGAGAGCTTTAAATGGTTAATCTAAATGTCTGTCCTTGAGCAAGGATTGCTCAGCTGGTTAGAATTATATGCTGCAGGAGTGTGGTTCATAGATTTGTTGTCCCTACGGCGAGGCCCTCACAATCAAGAAACTAATCTTGCGCAAGTATAGTACAGATGTATTTATTTGTATGCCATTGGGGCTGTCTAGGTAATCCAGTGTCACAGTTAGGTAGAAAGCCCACTATATACCCTTGGCGTGTCAGCGTCTCAGGGCTGTGTTTGTGGAGACGTGTAGCAGTGCCTTCAGAGTGATGTTCATTATTGCTGTTGCTTGTTTTGATGTGCCATCATGAGAATGTCAGAGCTCGAATTGGAGCAATAAACATGACACTTTTTGTTAAATTTGGCGAGAGTGGAAGTGAAATCAGGGGCGTGTTTGTCCGAGTTTATGAGGATAATGCCGTCAAGAAGACCGAAACATGAAATGGATTAAAAGCTTTTCTGAGTGGAGGCAAAGTGTCACTGATAAAGAGAGATAAGGATAGCCAGTCATGACCAGAACTGATGAAAACATTATAAAAATTCATTGAATTGTGGGGCAAAATCATTGGCTTCCTGTGAGAAGCACAGCAAACCAAATAAACATTGACAGAGAAACAGGAAAGTCCTAACTGAAAAGATTGGTCTGAGAAAGGTATGACGTGGGCCCTGAAAAAACAGTGACAAAACGGTGCAACATAAATGGTCCTGAAGGAGCTCATCAATTAACAAAAGCAAAGGAAAGTCAAAGTTTGCCAAGTCATTTCTGAGAGGTAGGCTGATGTCTTGGGCCACTGGTGGTGAAACATGCATGTACCAGTGTGACCCTGAAACCAAGTGTCAAAGTGAACAACCGAAGTCAGCCAATTCTGCATGACCCCAAAAATTCCATCAGCCCAAATCAAGCATCTGAACGATGTTGCTAACCTTTTTTTGGTATCAGAGGGATTGTTTATTATGAGTTTGTGCCAATTGGACAGTTAACCAAGTTTACTATTTATAAATGCTGAAAAGGCTGCGTGAAAAGTTAGACAAAAATGACTTGAACTTTTCTCCAACAACTCATGAGTCTTGCATCATGACAATGCACCAGCTCACACAGGACTGTCCATGAGGGAGTTTTTCATCAGTAAGCAAATAACTGTATTGGAAGACCATCCCTACTCACCTTATCTGGCCCCAAGTGACTTTTTTTTTTTAACCCAGAGATAAATACTGAAAGAAAGACATACTGAGGACATTCAAGACATCAAAGATAATACAACAAATACCCTCCTATGTCTCTCTGGATTTCTTTTGAAGCCTTTCAACATTCACCTGTCATACAGCTCGACAGCTCTGATGGCCATCCCAGAAAAAAAGTTCCAAAATTGTTTTGAAGGGTGGACAGGCACTGACATCTGAGTACTCTCTTCCTTGTTAATCAATTTCAGGAGTAGTTTCATTATCCAGAAAGTGATCATGACAACATAGGTAGTTGTTATTTGTGGTCTTTATACTCTACTAAGTTGCCACAAACACTGAATTAACAAATACTGAACTGCTGTATCCAGGGAAATACAGGGTTAGGGTCTGTGGGACCTCTGAACATGACATTTTCACCAACCAAGCAATGAGTGACTTTTTTTTAGTTTTTCTGGGTGTTTCTGCTTAAAGACACTTTATTAAATACATATCATTGATGCATTAACATTGAATTATGGCTACTGGCACTATGATTTGTTTATCCCCGAATGAAACTTACCTAACACACGTACTTCCTCCATAACACACCTCCCAGCCTTCTTGCACTTGGGAGCTCTAGCCAGCTCTCCAGCACTATGACTGGGGGCTGTTTTAAACACCAGTACTACCGGCAAAAAACACAAAGATGCAGAAAATGTGGCATTACATAGATCTTGAAAAAGACACTTGGTTACAGTATGAGAGTTGAAACAAGAAGGTAGACCATGGGCTTATCCAGCCTCAGCTGGAAATGAATACATCTAGCAATTCCGATTTCCCCCTACTCTGCACAGAAGTACCAATGACTGCAAAAGAACTGAGTATTTATTTTGGGAGTTACAGGTGCATTTCAGTGAGCAAACAAATTTGAAATATAAAATCTGAGGACTGACCGTACCTGTGGCCTTTTTGTAATTGATGGAATTACTATATTCCCTGTGCTGTGTGAACATACTTGTAATTACATATTAAAAAATAATTTTTTATTACAAGTTGTTTTATTTATTGCCTGCACAACTGCAAAGCTAATTGACATTAGCATTGATTATTACACTGGATTTTACTGAAGTTCTTCTGGAAAGAAAACACTTTCTTAAGCTAGTAAAGTAAAATTAGAGTCTTTCTAGTTCCTAGGAAAGCATTAAGTGTAAAGTATTGGGAAGCTTCTATGTGAGCTTTGAAGGAGTTTTGAAAACTAACAACCAATGACCCGTAGCTATGAATTATTCAGGTTAGAACGTTTGTGCAGGACGCACATTCCGCTGGCTCAGTGGTCTGCTTTGGGCTTACCCCTCGTGTAATCACCAGTGGGGTCAGAGACAGCCAGTGGAAGCAGCCTGTATATATTCTTAGCACCCCTCATAATCAGTGTGCATCCTTCAAAGGCCAAAATGAAGTAAAAACAATTAGTAGGACTCTGGTCTGCTTCAGAGTCATCTCTTGTCTTCAGATGATGAGTAAAGAGCACCTGGAAATATGGACGGTGAAGAAAAAGAAGCAGAAGGAGAAACATTTTGTGTGTGCCTGTGATTTGGAGTTTAAGTTTTCCAGTCTTCCATCAGGTACTCCAGTGTTCATGTCTATGACCGACATTGATTTAGACATACAAGAACAGTCTATAGACCAAAAACATTTAAATTATTTTTGGCCCTATTATAGAAGAGGGAAAAAAATGCAGTTAGTTCAAAACATTTACAGTTTTATCTCAACTAGTATAAACTGTAGTGAACCATACAGGCAGGAGGATGAAATGGTAAGTGTTTCGGCAAGGACAGTTGTGAAATCCACGTAGCCCAAAGAGCAGACGGTGGCTTATTTAACTTTGGGCCAAGAAGTGGGCTATAGAAATTGCTGTTGAAACAGCTCTTTCCCAATGTTGCAGATTGCTCCCGTCCTCCACAGGGTAAACATGAATCTAGAGACTGAGAAACTTTTCTAAAGCCTCTCTTTGTAATCTCAATCCCTTGTTGTCAAGGCGGTCCCCTCCCCCAATCAGAAGTATGCGAAGGGTTGAATTTTAATAACCTCATTTAGAGTGTCCTTGAATGCTCAGAGGTTGTCATTAACCTTCCCCATGCCTCTTGGGCATCAGGAGTATTTCATGATTAGTTGAAAATACGTGTAAAATATCTATGTAAAGTTAATTTGGCACTTTCAGATAAAGAAAAACACATTTACCGAGATGATTCAGATAAAATGAACTCAAAGCCTTTCTCATGAACACTGTTCCACATAAGAAATACTAGATGCCTTTATGTTGTGGCAAAAATACCACTTAGCAGTGCTCCTTAAATCAAACGAGATACCTTTTAGGAGCCGGGTAAAACTTTCCAAAGGCCTTGTAACCTCTGCTCCTTAGACTTGGCTGCCATATGAGAGCAAACACAATTGAACTTGAAGCTTGAGGCACTCCATCCACGCTTGTGAAACTGCTTTTCTTAACAAAATAGCCTGGCCTCTGTACACCATAAACATTCCAAAATGCGCCCGTGGGGGGAAAAGGAAAAAGGTTTTATGTATCTTACATTTTAAGTTCATTACTGTGACTCTTAATTTGTCTCTTTCACTGATTTTACTCTCTTCAGTTTATTGAGTGAAACACTAGTTAATGTTGAACAATTATTATATGTAAGTTTTTCTTCTCTATTTGTGAAGAAACAAAAGTGGAAACAGAAATATTTCCTCCCTCCCATATTTTCTGCAATTATTTATTCTCCCTTAGGAGGTTTGATCAGTGGTAATGATAAGAAAAACTCAGAAAGGATCTGAATCTCAGTCTGGTTTCAGACAATTCTTTTTTGTTGCTTTAGCTGAGTAGAAAGTATTTATTTACTATAGGATGAATTTAATAAGAATCAAGTTAGCTAAACATACGAAGATGAGTTTTATTTTAAATGGCACTTATGTAATACTATATATTTATAACCTTCCAAATACAGCTGTTTAATTGTTGTGGTGTTTTGCCTAAAAGATCTTCCTTTTCCCACTGACTATTTTGTTTGTTCTTTAAAAATATTTCATCACTGATTCTGAAAGAAGACTCTATACATATTCTTCTAAGACAAGCCAAAACCTTTCAGAGATGAGTAATTTATTTTTTTTTAATTGCTAAGCAGAACAATTTTTTCACCTTTTTTTTTTGAGAATCATTAACATAGCAGTACAGTGGTTCAGAGCAGGGATTATTCAGTTTACCAGATTCCAGCACTACCCCTTACTAACTAATTTTGGTAAGATCCTGTTTCTACTTCAATTCCTTATACTTAAAGTGTCCATGTCTCATTTTCATAATACATATTTTTGAACTCAATTCATTTAATTTTCTATAATTAAACACGATAATAAAGAACAATGTGGCTCTTTGGGCAAGGATGTCTTGCTCCTTAAACCTGTTGATGTTAAGGTATGTTTGAGTTTTCTTAAAGTTGTTTTGAAAATTTAGAATTATCCAAAGACTTGCACACCTTCTGCAGCTTGGAAACTAGGGAAAATAGATTAAGAACAACTAAGAAGTACCATACGATAATTGATAATGCTTTCTTTGCCTAGATTTCAACCTTAAAGTTTTTTTTTTTTTGAGAGAAGGTCACCCTGGTAGAGTGCAGTGGCACCACCAGAGCTCACTGCAACCCTGAAGTCTTAGGCTCAAGCAGCCTCCTGAGCAGCTGGGACTCCAGGCATGCACCCTGCTCTCTATCCTGGATGGTATCTAAGTTTGATGTTTCAGTGTGTAGTCCAGGCCTTAGGTCCCCAATTCTAGTTCTCTTTCCCCTTATTTTTTGCCTTTTTCAATGCCATAGACTGAGAAGAGCTATTGGAGGTTGTAAAACCCGTTGGAATTGTCGAGAGATCTTTGTGCTTTACTCCCTTTGGCTGTGAATTGTGTTCAAAAAGACTTTTGACCAATGTGTGCAGAGAATGAGCACCGCGCTCCATAGCAAGATGCAGCCGGAGAAAACGCCAGGCGGGAACCTCCAGCCATCAGGGGCAGGGCACAGCTTTGTGAGAGAGGATGTGCTGTTTCTGAAGTAGAGACTATCTCTTTAGAAGGACATAAAAATCAGATTTTGTCTTTACTAATCGGTGGAAATGTCAAGTCTAAGAAGGGATATAAAAGTATGACATCCTGAAGAGCATGGATGATGTGAATAGGTGTGTTCACTGAATTCTGTAATATTGGAAAAGATAGGGAAAAGTAGGGCCCAAGAGAAGCCTGTAAAAGTTCAATCGTATAATATATGGGGAAAATAATCCTATAGAATTTATGATCAATATAAAAAGGTAACTAAAACAAATTTTATGACAGAATAAAATAATATTTAGATAAGTTCACTGGTGACAAATCTAGATAGAAGTGGAGACCAAGGAACTTCATACGTATTTCTTGTTGATCTTCCCTTATCGGCATTGTTTTATTGTGAATTTATTAACAATATAATATCAAGCTGATCTTTCAAGGAAATATTAGAAACAAGACTCATAGCTGAGTCTATCTCATTTTAAAGCTTTTCCTTCTGTTCACTTAGCTGTTTTATTAACACAAAGATTCCTCACCACTCTGCCTCCTAATCTATCGGTTTACGTGGGCAACAACCATGTCTTACATTAATTATTGCCATATATTAGTCATCACTGTCAAAAGAACACAGAATTGGAAGAAAAAAATTTTCCCTGTTTGAAATTTGCTTTCATTATTGTTATGTATGTATTTATAGTTGGGTAAAATTCATTATTAGGTATTTTTCTCTTTTTGCGGGGGGAACATTCATGAATTTTATCTGTGTTCCCTTGAACTATATTTTTGTATTCTCAAAGCATAATTAGTTCCTGTACTAACAGAAACATATATCTTTCTATTACCTTAAAGTACCAGACATGATAGCGTGAACTTCTTATATTAGTGAAAGCAAAGGCATGAACTTGGAAGTCAGCTAGACCTAGGAACGTCTGCCTTCCATTATTTCCTGCCTGCTAAGCTTTGGTGCTTTCTCTGCACTATGGGGCAAAATGAGACTCCAGCCCAGGCCCTTTGTTGTATTTGAGAAAAGATAATTCATGAAATTGTATCTGCCAATCTTATCATCCTCCTCCTCCTCCTCCAGGGCCCTCCACTTTTAGTTTCCTGTTCCTGGTTGTTGACTGACCGCTTTGTGTGAATGTCGACTGTACAGCAGGATTTCCTGCTCTTCTTAATACACAGTCGATATTCTCAGGTGAGCCTTCCTACTGTCTGGTGAC
>CAUYQV010051074.1:0-19857 GCA_963574575.1 Galagoides demidoff
AACTATGAAACTCTAAGAAATAGCTGAAAATGTTAACAAATGGAAAAACATACCATGCTCATGGCTGGGAAGAATCAACATTGTTAAAATATCCATACTACCCAAAGCAATATATAATTTTAATGCAATCCCCATTAAAGCTCCATTGTCATACTTTAAAGATCTCCAAAAAAAATACTTCATTTTATATGGAATCAGAAAAAAACCTCGAATAGCAAAGACATTACTCAGGAACAAAAACAAAGTAGGAGGAATTATGTTAGCAGACCTCAGACTATACTATAAAGTGATAGTGATCAAAACAGCATGGTACTGGCACAAAAACAGAGAGATAGATGTATGGAACAGAATAGAGAGCCAAGAAATAAATCCACCCACCTACTGTTATCTGATTTTTGACTAGCCAATTAAAAATATTGAGTGGGGAAAAGATTCCGTATTTAACAAATGGTGCTGGGCTAACTGGATGGCGTCCTGTAGAAGACTGAAACTAGACCCACACTTTTAACCATTAACTAAGATAGACTCTCACTGGATTAAAGATTTAAACTTAAGACATGAAACTATGAAAATACTAGAAGAAAGCGTAGAGGAAAACACTTGAAGAAATCAACTTGGGCAAAAATTTTATGAGGAGGACCCCTTGGGCAATTGAAGCAATGTCAAAAATACGCTTTTGGGACCTGAAAAAGTTTCTGCACAGCCAAGAACACAGTAAATAAAGTGGGTAGACAGTCCTCAGAATGGGAGAAGATATTTGCTGGTTATGTCTTTGACAAAGGTTTAATAACCAGAATCCACAGAGAACTCAAACATATTAGCAAGAAAAAAACAAGCAATCCCATCTCAGGGTGGGCAAGGGACTTGAATAGAAATTTCTCTAAAGAAGATAGGTGCATGGCCTATAGATATATTTAAAAAATGCTCTCCATCCTTAATCATCAGAGAAATGCAAATCAAAACTACTTTGAGGTACCACCTAATCCCAGTAAGATTAGCCCATATCACAAAATCCTAAAACCAGAGATGTTGGCATGGATGTGGAGAAAAGGGAACACTTCTGCACTGCTGGTGGGAATGCAAATTAATTCGCCCCTTTTGGAAAGACATCTGGAGAACACTGAGAGAACTAAAAATAGAATTGATCCTGCAATTCCTTTATTAGGTATATATCCAGAAGACCAAAAATTGAATTACAACAAAGATATTTGTATCAGAATGTTTATTGCAGCCCAATTCATAATTGCTAGGTCTTGGAAGAAGCCCAAATGCCCACTGACCCACAAATGGATCAATAAATTGTGGTACATGTACACCATGGAGTACTATGCAGCCCTAAAGAAGGATGGAAACTTTACCTCCTTCATGTTTATATGGATGGAATTAGAAAATGTTCTTCTTATCAAAGTATCTCAAGAATGGAAGAAAAAGTATCCAATGTACACCACCCTACTTTGAAAGTAATTCATAGCTTTTATAGGAATGTCATAACCGAATTATAGCCTTAGAATATGGGAAGGAGGTGGGAGAGGGAAGATGAGGGGGGTGTATGGGGGGAGGGAGGTTGATTGGTGGGGTCATCTCTATGGTTTATCCTACAAGGGTACAAGTGAATCTTAAAGCAGAGTATGAATGTCTTAACTCAATAACTAAGAAAAAGACATGAAGGTTATGTTAACCAGTTTGATGAGAGTATTTCAAAATGTATATGAAAACAGTACACTGTACCCCATGATTGCATTAATATACATAGTTATGCTATAAGAAATTAAAAAAAAAAGAGTGGGCAGCAAAAAAAAAAAAAAGAAAAAGAATATAAGTTTGAAGAATATAAGATAGGAAGTAAGGCTGCTTCGTAGGAACCTACTGCTCTACTCGAAGCAGGAACATCTATCCACCTCAAAATTATCAGCATAAATCTCTCCCAGAATCCTTCAGTGACACTTGCAATGAGCTAATGAAGATAAATATATTATATTGAAATTTCATCTTTAATTTTATTAACCTGATATAAAATTTTGCACCAAAAAATTCCATAGATAGATAAATTCCAATATACTTTGGAAAATTTGATGGAATAAAAGACCTTTGCTCCCCAAACCCACTGGTTATATAACTAAACTCTTTGGTTTTATAATGTGTCCTCAAGAGAAGACTACATTTAGACAAAAGCCTGTCTCTTCCTTCTTAAATATTAGAATAAAGATAGATGAAGGTAACATAGGTATAAACAAAGTCTTACCTTTCTGGTTATAAATGGACACATCATACAATCTTATGAGGGCAAGTGTTTGCCATGATCATAGCACATTTACCACATTCAGCAGGTCCATGGTATACGGTAGGGACCATGTGTCTATTTTGAAACCGATTTATGTGTAATTGTTATTTTCATCTATCTGTCCCATAAATGTAGAGATGGCCATTTCCAGCTTTTATGATGGAAGGGACCACCAGCTAAGGACTAGTCTCTAGAACCCAGATAAGGCAAGAAATTGGATCCTTCCTTGGGGCCTCTAGAAGGAAAGCAACCCTGCCAACACCTTGATTTTATCCCAGTGAGGCCCATTTTGCACTTCTGAACTCCAAAGCTATAAGAGAATAAATTCGTATTGCTTGGAACCACTAAGTTCGTGGTCGTTTGTTACGGCAATTACATGAGGAATGTCATTTAGGATGACATTCCTAGATGCCCAGATGCCACATCCATGCATAAAGAGGTATCTAAAACTCCTACCTTCCACCCCACCAACTCTTTTACTCATAGTGCAATGACTGCATTTTTGACAAAAGCAATTGGGACAAAATGGGATACCAAGGAACTTTGGGGGAGATACGGGAAAGAGCACTTTTCATTTTTCATTAGCTGATCAGAAAAAGTTTCATAAAATGTTTAGTTAAACTCCTTTGCTAAATACAATCACCTTCATCCCTTGGAGGATTTATCTGGGGCAATTTGGTGAGTATAATGTAAATTAAGGATTAATAAACAATAGGTCTGTGCCAAATTAAGGCCTGAACTCCTTTCACCTTGCCCAGATTTAGTGTTTCTCCCCCTCTTCTTCTTCACCCTCTTTCATTCTATTTCATTTACTGACTGCTCCCAGCCTTGACTTTAAAAGAACAAAACATACAAAGTCTCAGTCCCCATTTACGGCCCACTGAAGGGGACCTGGCCCTAAGGTCAGCACACTAAGGCACTGATTAGAATTGACCACAGGTAGCAGTTGCTACAGCTCCACCACTGAGAAAGCCTTGACAGCTCTGTGACCCTGTCCCTCTCTCTGCAGACCCTCCTCCTGCTGTTCCCTCTTGTGCTGCGCCTGAACAAAACATCACATCAGCACTGTTTGCTGCAGGAACTCAGCCAAGGAAGTCATAACAGGACAATAGACTTACAAGGTGATAACCTTGTTAGCTCAAATCAAAGCTCCTAACAAGTAAGAGACGTCAGTGAAGTGGAATAAAACTATTGCAGTTATTTGGGTTTGTTGAAGTGCCTTTTCAAATTTCCCCCCTTCAGGGGGAAAAAAAAAAAAGTAGCATTTCTTGTCCCTTTATTTAAGATTAAACCCAGCCACAAGGACACTAAACAAAACCACACGTACAAGGCTAAGGTTAACTTTTGAGAGAATACAAATGGAGAGGTACAAAGTTCAGAATTATCGTCTAATGGAAAATAGCATGCAACCACTTGCTTTGTGATGCTAGATCTCCGGAAAAGTGTGGTGAAGTGTGGAATAACCTTCATTATCCAGAAAAAGTTAGGGATGTGAATTAATTTGTATAAATGATAATGAGTAATGAACTCATTTCAGACAGCAGACCAAGGATGATCAAGGTCTTTCTATTTTCTATTGTATTTACTTCACTTTATGGGATACTATTTCAACACATAGAGATTTTGCCAAGTTTAATTTCGACCATTTATTGCATCCCTCATACCTACTTTATGCTTCAGGTACCATTTCAACCTTTAAAAATATAATTGTAATCTCACCTTTTTTTCAAAAGACATTAACACATACTCCAGGACTGCCTAAATGTGGTGTCTCACACAGAATTTTATTCACCCACGTCCAGTTCCTGAGTTCTTGTCATTTCCACGATCCTAGAGGAAACAGCAGTAACCTTGAAGTCAGGACTTAGGCCCTGTGACCTTGTTAATAGGCTCTGTGCCTCAGTTTCTTCATCTGCGGTAAATGACAAAAGAATAAGGCAAGTGTGTATTTGGATGTGTTCAAAAATGTCATTTTTATATTCTGGCTCATTGAAAGAAACACATGCAACTTTATGGTTTGGCGTGACTCCTGATTTATCTTTTGCTCTTATGTTTTCCTGAAAGATTAATGAACCATAGCTAAATCCATACATGCTTAGTGCTGTGAATCTGGTCAGGGGGTTTTACTGTGGACATTTCGTTCAGCCCTATTTTACTGTTGTGCTGAGTAGAAGTCAAAGAAACAATTCAATTTGTGTATATGTGTGGCTAGGCACTCTCTCTGGAGACAAAATGTTTCTTTTAGAACAGCTGGAAAATTGCAATGACAAACATAAACCATTTTCTTTTCCTTATTGCCCTTTATTCATGAGGGATGATAAAGCAGCACTTCTCTAATTAATTATGACTTGGAAAACTTGAAAATAATAAACGGCTCTGATTTCTTTATCTCCAGCCTGTGTATAACTTGAAAGGGAACAAAAATCTGAGAAATAAAATTTGGAGAAGAGAAAAATCATTATTTTTACATAGATAGGGCATTTGTGGTTCCCATTTGCCAAGATGACACGAAACAAGAGAAAGAAAAGCCAGAATAAAAAGAAATATGGTTTTGATGTATTTAGCAATCATCTGTATAGAATATGTAATGTATTGCAGAGGTTATCCAACAATTATAAAAAATGATTAGATCTTGACAGTGAGATGTTAAATACGGGTTTTCTTGTTTCTAGTGTTGAATATTCTCAATTTAAAAATATTCTTGTACAATCTCTGGCAATCTCTTACCTAGAAATCTATAAACACTATTTGAATATTTTCACCGGCCCGAATATCTCCACCAATGATATTCTATTAGCTGAAATTTCTAGGACTTTTTCTGTAGTAAGACATTGAGGGATTGAAAGATCGTTATACCGTAAATAGTATTTGCGATGGCCAGGTCATTGTTATTCAACATCGCTAACATGAGTTAAACAGGTGTGGTTATTTCTTAGGTTACTGATCTTCATGAACTCTTAGACTTCAGATGTGGTCACTGAGACCCAGCTGATTCTAACTTTACTTTTGTATAGCAGGCTCAATGAAAGCCCGGTTTCATGATAAGCATGCTTCTTGAGATTAGGCCTAGTCCGCCTACAATCACCAAACTATCCTTACCATTACAAACGTTGGTGGAGGGAATATTATTAGTGGTAAATATTTGAATTTATTCAGTGCCTCCATATTTTTGGAATCTAAAATAACAAACTCAAAATATCACATCATCCAAAGGTAAGTGTCACAACTATGAAACAGGTGCATACTACATCCAAAAGCTAGCCGATTGCCTGGAGTAGAGTAGGCAATTGAAGTATCTAGGAAGTATCTTTCCACACAAAGGCCAACTCGAAATAGTTCTAATGAACTAATGAAATATATATTGACATGAGACAGTGTGTTATCTGCTGTTTCAGTATGAAAACTTGATTCATTTTAACTCGTTGATAGGAGATATGAAACTTGGATAATTTAAGCATACTATGAAAGTCCCTTTTTTTCCTGGTAAGGATTCTTATTGACCTATAATCAAGACACAGACTGGTACATAAACAATTAACTTGAGTGTTAAGAATAGAGGACAGTTATTAGCTTGTTAATTGTTAGTGCCTTCTAACATGAGCTATAATGTAATATTTAACCATATTAGGGCTATGTTAAACAGCAGTGTAATTAAGAGTAAAAATAGAAGGTCGAGATCTGTCAATAAATTCAAATTTGTTCAACTTAATTGAATGTGTGTCCATCTGACCTTTAATCTCCGAAATTATAGCAATATTAGGAAAGCCAGCCAAAAGGAATTTCAGGACAGTTCTTGTTTCTCCTGACATACTTAGCTTATCGCTGAGTACGTATTTAGTAGGTGAAGATAAACACACAGTTGAAAGATTGCAAAGGAATCAAGAGAAGTTAGCTTCTGAGTTCCACTCGGAAATCAAGGGTATTCAATTATTTGTATTTCTCCCCAAATTTGATTCATTTTGAGCTTCAGTGGCTACCATTCTCACTTCCATTTTCTGCCTCAAAACATTCAAGCTCTGTTGAAATGCCTTGAGATCAAATTAGATGTTTCTAGCACTGGTAGTCATTATCTCAGATTGGCTTTGGAGTTAGTTATTTTTTTAATCACAGAAGGAAATGTCTTGTTGGTTTTACCCAGTGAGTTATTTGCAATAGCAGTTTGTGCTTATAAATGAAAATGTATCTGGTAATTCAAGAAAACAATGATAAAATGCAAAAATGGTGGGCGTTTTGTAATTAATGTGATTGAAATAGGGCCAGGTGTTTATCAGAAAAGTCACATGAACTGGAATGGTAGGCTCTCACTCTTTCAATTTAGATGCTAACACGAGAAGTCACATGTTAGTGATTGCTCAGACAGCAAACGGACCCTTCTCACTATTGGCATAGTGAACTCCAAACTGAAAGACCTCATTAAAATATTCTTTATACTTGCAGCTGTTTTTCCTGGCCCTTGGTCGCTCTGCTTCAAGACTAAATTTATAAATATTGTGTGTGTGTTCCTAGACACACTGGTACTCTTGGAAAGCCTATCATCTTTCAAACTAAGACATTTTTGGTACAAATCATAAATTAGAGCAATAATATAAGTGAGACTACATCTTGATTGAATTCAAATGCAATCTTCATTCAGTTAAAAAAAATAATGAGCTAGATTTATTTGGAATCTGAGTTACAACCTTCTAAATAAGATAGGTTTGGAAATGGCATTAACTTCTTTAATTTCTAATTTTACTTCCAAACAGCTTTACCTGTAACTAACAAATTGATGTTAACAGCCTCTTCTCATTAAACTAATGATCCTGGCATCAAAAATGGCAACAAAAATAAGAACCAAATGTCCTTCCAGGAAGAAGAGATTATCTCAAGTTTTCTTTTTCCTATTGTAACATTAATTACAGGAAAATGATATATCTTTGCATGATATCTAAACATGCACACCATCATGGTTCCCAAGATGAGAATGAAGTTAATAAATTTAATGATGCCCACTCCTCTAAATATTCTGTGAAAGCCAGAGTGAAAGATTGAATTAAAGACATAAGATTGCACAAAAGCACAGCATTTCAAAATAGGAAGGAACCTGAGTGGTTATGAGATTCAATATGCTGGTACCAGTTTCCTCCATAATTACAACTTTTCAACTTGTTTGCATGTGACCCAAGATTTAAAAAAATACATAATATACATCATGACGCACTACTATACAAACTGGATCATAACAGAAACAGAATTTCTACAAAAGAGTACTTACTCATTATGTGTAATGAATTCAAGATCTCCCCGCTCATAGTCTATTTTATTTCGGTTTTTAATCTTTACAACAACCCATTACGTTGATTTCATGACCACTAATGGATTGAGACTTGCTCTACAGCCTTGTTAATCAAAGTGGAGCTCTTGGACTAGCCCCAGCAGCAGCTTCTGGAGAGTTTCTTAAAGATGCAGACTCTTGGGTTTCATCTGAGACCTGCTACATCATCATGTGCATTTTAACAAGATTCCAGGGAGATTCCCAGCGCTCCGAAATTGGAGAATCATCGCTCTCCATTACCCCCAAGGACAATCAAATCAAATAGCCTTTCCTGGAACCCTTTCACTGATGAGATGTTTTCCCCCTTCCTGGGTGACACGTTTTACTTTCAAACAATTGTGCTTTAAAAACGCATCTTCCTATTAAGTGGAAATTGGTACGTAAAGCATCAATTTGGAGACCAACACAGAAATAGCATTCCACAAATGGCAGATTCCTCCCTTTCCCACATAAGCTCCACCCACTGGCATTGGCGTATCTTCTGATAAACAAATCTTCTTGGAAAGTAATTTCCACTTCATTGCACATGACAGCTTCTTGGCTAAGGATTGAGGAATCTTTGGGACTCTTCACCTTCTCTCTCAGCCACCCTGATGAATTTTTCCATCCAAATATTTCTACCACTGAGCCTTTCTCAAATTAGCATCTAAGGATTCCAGGACGGGGGAGGAATGGTCAATAAACACAGAAAATCGTGACTAAAAAATTCCACATTCACTATGGTCAGATAGTGAGACACTTAGTCCACATTCTGAAGAGGGGGGAAAAAATGACAGTTCTGGGTGCATCTTGTTAATACAGAGGTATTTTTTTGGCCTCGAGAGGCACTAGTGCGGTGCCCTGATATCACCCATTTCTTGCCAGATTCTTTCTCACCTCCCTGGACCCTGACTCATCCCTCTGGAAAATCTGCAATATTCTGCACATATACAAAATGCAATGAATAGTTCTCTTTTTAGTTCTTTGAGGGATCTCCATGGTGTTCTCCAGAGTGGTTGCGCTAATTTACATTGCCACCAACGGGGTACTAGGGTCTCCCTTTCTGCGCATCCTCTCCGGCATTCCTTGTTGCCTGTCTTTTTGATAAAAGCCATTTGAACTGGGGTGAGATGATATCCCATTGCACTTTTCAGCTGCACTTCTCTGATGACTAATAAGGTTGAGCATTTCTTCGTATGCCTGTCAGCGGATAATAAGTTATGGTATACTTTAAAATAACTAAAACAGTCAAATTGGAATTAACACAAGGAAACGATAAATGCCTGAGGTGATGGACACCCCAATTCCCCTGATTTGATTAATGCACATTGTATTCCTGTATCAAAAGATCGCATGTACCCTATAAATATATACAACTGACATCTAACATATACCTATAATAATTAAATTCTTTACATGCAATGAATATGTGCTTTCTTCTCGTGCTTTCCCTTCTGCCCACCTAAAGCCGGATAACTATTCCCACCATTCGTTCCAAATTGTGTTTCCCATTGTGTCCGTTGTTGAGCTGGCCATGGGCCACTTAGTTATCCAGCTGGGATGTACTAGAGAGTTGTCCCTGGGCTGATGCATTTCTCCTTTGAGACTTCATGGCAGTGTGAGTATAAACATATTTTCCGTATCTTTTTGACATTCAGAATGGTTTGTATTCTTAAGAAGACGAGGTATTCAAGGAGATGTCACTATCCTGATAAGATAAGGTTGTGAGAATAGTTTCCCATTCTTGGGAAATGTCTTGGATGCATGTTGAGGCTGGAGGGAGTTGTTAGGTCAGTTCTGTGATCTAATTCCCTGGAGATGAAGTTTCCTTCTTGAAATCATTTCTTGACATTACTTATTACTTTGCTGCCATTGGGTCAAGGGAAAACGCTGCAAGTCTCTAAGCCTAAAAATCTAAGGCATGAGGCTGTCGCATGAGCTAGAAGATGAAAGAGAAAACACTTCCCAACTTCTTCCTCTTCTTGTGAATTCCCAGCAGCAGACGAGTGGGATGGGCAGAGTGGTGGTTTTGAGAAGAGGGTGATGCTTCCGCAATGCGAGGAGAACAAGACGCCTTCTGCTCCCCAGTGAGAATTATTTTTATTATTTTGCCTCATCTCCAACAACAAACTGAGATGAGATATTTGAAGATACAACTAACCTCTAATATTGCCCGTCATGATAACCTATCAGATTACCTAGTAAGATTTATTGAATGTAAAAGGGGATGAATACTTTTTTAAACAGCTTGATTGAAATATAATTCACACACCACAAATTCAGTCATTATTTTTTTTTTTTTTTGCACTTTTGGCCAGGGCCAGGCTTGAACCTGCCACCCCCGGTATATGGGGCCAGCACCCTACTCCTTGAGCCACAGGCACTGCCCCTAAATTCAGCCATTTAAAGTATACAATTCATTGTACCTGTTATGTGGGAGTTTGCAGGCTTCCTCCCTACCCTTCTATTAATCTGAAATAAAAAATAAAAATAAAATAAGTTATACAATTCAATGTATGGATATATGGCCTACTCCCTGGGTGTAGGGCGCAACCACAATTCTGATTTTTACCTGTCATGTGCAAAGTATATAACCTAATGGTTTGTACCCTCATATTAATCTGAAATTAAAAGAATGAAAATAAAGCATACAATTCCATGGTTTTAGCATATTCTCAGAGATATGTCTCTATCACATCACATAATCAAAAATTTTTTATTAAATCATAACTGTGTGGGGCAGTGCCTATGGCTCAAAAGAGCAGGGCGCTGGCCCCATATGCGGGAGGTGGTGAGTTCAAACCCACCCCTGGCCCAAAACTGCAAAAACAAAACAAACAACGAAAAAAAAACCAACAGCCCTAAATCATAACTGTGTACAATAATGCATTTATGGAGTACACTGTGCCGGCTTCATATACAATTTGAAATATTTACTACAAACTGGTTAACATAGCCTTCACCGCACTTTCTTAATTATTGTGTTAAGATGTTTGTATTCAGCTCAGCGCCTGTGGCTCAAGCGGCTAAGGTGCCAGCCACATACACTTGAACTGGCGGGTTCAAATCCAGCCAGGGCTCGCCAAACAACAATTATGGCTGCAACCAAAAAATAGCCCGGCGTTGTGGTGGGTGCCTGTGGTCCCAGCTACTTGGGAGTCTGAGGCAGGAGACTCGCTTGAGCCCAGGAGTTGGAGGTTGCTGTGAGCTATAATGCCATGGCACTCTACCCAGGGTGACAGCTTGAGGCTCTGTGTCAAAAAAAAAAAAAAGATGTTTGTACTCTACACTTAGTAGATGTGACAAGTACATGTAATCAATTTTTTTTTTTTTTGCAGTTTTTGGCCAGGGCTGGATTTGAACCTGCCACCTCCAGCATATGGGGCCGGTGCCCTACTCCTTTGAGCCACAGGCACCACGCATCAATTTTTGAAAATTGTCAGCACTCCAAAAAGAAACTTCACACCCTTCAATAGTCACCTTCTATTCTCCCCAGCACCTGAACCCTAGGAAAACACTAATCTACTTTCCATCTGCGTAGATTTGCCTATTCTGGATATTTTATTTATATCTTTTTTTTTTTTGGAGTTTTTGGCCAGGGCTGGGTTTGAGCCCACTGCCTCCAGCATATGGGGCTGGCACCCTACTCCTTTGAGCCACAGGCGCCGCCCAATATATCTTTATTTTATTTTTTAATTTCAGATTAATGTCAGAGTACAACTGTTTAGGTTACATTTATTCTAGATATTTTATATAAATGGAATGATATAATATCTAGTTTTTTGTGACAGGCTTCTTCCATTTAGCATAATGTTTTCAAAGTTCACCCGTGTATTATACCATCATTAATTTTTATAGCTAAATAATATTCTGCCACCTGGATACGCCACATTTTGCTTGTCCGTCCATCAGCTGAGGCACATTTCAGTTATTTCTGTCTTTGGGCTATTATGAATAACGCCGTGAGGAACTTTTCATGTACAAGTTTTTGTGTAAACACATTTTCAATTCTCTTCAGTTTATAGGTAAGAGTAGAATTACTGGGTAATATGGTAACTCTATGCTTAACTGTTTGAGGAACTACCAGACTGTTTTCCAAAGCATATAACATTTGACATTCCCACCAGCAACGTATCAAAGGCTCTCACTTTTCCACATCCTCATCAAAACTTGTTATTATCTATCTTTTTTTATTATTATAGCCATTCTATTGGGTGCAAAGTGGTATCTCAAGGTTTGAATTTGTATTTCCAAAGATAAGCACTCTTTTTTTTTTTTTGAGACAGGATCTCGGTGTGTCGCCCTCAGTAGAGTGCTGTGGCATCACAGCTCACAACAACCTCAAACTCTTAGGCTTGAGCCATTCTCTTGCCTCAGCCTCCCAAGGAGCTGGGACTACAGGCACTCGCCACAATGCCCGGCTATTTTTTCATTGCAGTTGTCATTACTGTAGCTGACCAGAGCTGGGCTGGGACCTTCCAGCTTTGGTGATTGTGGCTGGCGCCATCACCACTATGCTACAGATGCTGAGCCAGATAAGCGCTCTTAATGTATCTCTAAATCACCCCCACGCAAAAAGCAAATATTTGAGTTTTTTTGTTAATCAATTCCTGGATAAATTGTGTCTAAAGAAGCTGACTAGGGCCAAGCCTGGTGGCTCAAGCCCATAATACCAGCATACCAGAAGGCTGAGGAGGGAAGGTCTCTTGAGCTCAGGAGTTGGAGATCAGCCTGAGCAAGAGTGAGGCCCAGTCTCTACTAAAAATAGAAAAATTAGCTGAGCATTGTGGTGGGTGCTTATAGTCCCAGCTACCTGAGCGGCCGAGGCAGGAGGATTGAGTGAGCCCAGAACTTGGAGGTTCATGTGAGCTAGGCTGACACCATGGCTTTCTAACCTGGGTGACAGAGTGAGACTCTGAAGTTGACAAATAAATAAACAAACAAACACATCAATTCATTCCCAATCTTTATGGGAAGAAATTTTATTATACAAGAGAATATTTGGGTTTAAGACTCAGAAATCATCATTTTAAATAATCAAATACTAAGATCCAGTCCCAGCTGTAGCCCACCTCTGTTTCTGTTTTTATCAAGCGTGGAGGTGGTAAGAATTAGTGAGAAAAATATTCATGTTTATCAGTTGCTTATCTTCTCTGAGAATCAGTTTTCTTATCTGTACAATGAGGTTAATAATACATAATTCAGACCACCATGGGAGAATTAAATGAGATCTTTTTGCATGTAAATGTAGGGCCTAACTAAAAATAGAGGTCTTCCTTATTGTAACAGTTTTAAAAAAAAACATCTCCTGAGAGTATGGAGGATTTATTAAGCATTTTGATCAGTTGTTTTTCATCTCTACAAAATGCATTTAAAGAAATTAGCTCAAAAAATTATCAGGAGTATAAGTTAGCTGTTAGTAAGAACAGACTCAGAAACAAACTGTTAAGGGAGTTGGTGCACCTGTACCTGTCTTTAATGGCAAGGAAGACAAGCAGCTTTTTGGTGAGTTAACTATTCTACCAAGGGGTAGATGTGGCGTTTAGCTCCCTCGACCAAATAATTCTTTGTTTATTACAGACTGAAGGTCTTTGGATTCCCTGGCAACCTAGGAAATATAATATAACTCCCTAGCCTTGGATTCCTCATCTTCGTCCCCAGAGATGCTGGACGGAACTGTGGAGCAGGCAAACTTCGTGTTTATTCCGTTGTTTTGTCTGCTGTTCCCTCATCCTTTTTGTCGCCTTTTTTATTCAGCCAGTTCCCTCCGTGATGCCCTTTGTTTACAAAAGGTCTCCAGCTATGGATCCAACTTTAGCTTCCCTTTCCCCCAGGAACCCCAAACACTAACCTCTCATAATCCCCTACCCCAGTCCCATCTAAACCTACCTTAAGTCTGAATGACTTTTTATATACTGATAAACAAATATAATGATTCAGCAAGCTTTTATTGAATATGTACATGTGTCGGGCACTGTGCTATGCACAGAGATGACTATAACACGGTCATGCTCTCCAGTTGAATGGGGAAGGTTAACAAAAATGCCAGTGGGGGCGGTGCCTGTGGCTCAAAAGGGTAGGGTGCCAGCCCCATATGCCGGAGGTGGTGGGTTCAAACCCAGCCCTGTCCAAAAAAAAAAAAAATGCCAGTGGGTATAAAGCAGTGTGATAATAATGAGCTAGAATTTATGTCACAGAGTTGCCAGGAGAAGAAGATAACTAATTATTATAGGGCTCTTAGAACAGTGCCTGGCAAGTAATATGTTCTATGCATATTTATTAATAAATTGTATGCCAGAAGAGGGATATGCCCTGGGGACTGTAGGAACACAAACTAAGACTACATCCCAACCCAAGGTACTGAAAGCCTGAGGTGGATCTTGTAGATGGTTAGGGTTTAGCCAAGTTAAGATGTGGAAGAAACATATTCCAAGTAGAGAAAATGGCATCTGAAAACACAAAAAGAAATGAAAGAACGTGACAGATCTCAGAATAATTAAGAAGTTCACTGTGACTAGAATATTGGTAAAATGAGAAGGTATAAAGCAGGCGTCCTCAAACTATGGCCTGCGGGTCACATGCGGCCCACCGAGGACATTTATCTGGCCCGCCAGGTGTTTTTGCCGCCGCTGCCTGTCCTGCTTAGCAGCCAACAAGTTCCGGGGCCTACAGTCCGGTCCTCCAGCGGTCTAAGGGACAGTGAACTGGCCCCCTGTTTAAAAAGTTTGAGGACCCCTGGTATAAAGGATGACACTCAGGTTGTAAAGAGTCTGGAACCAATCAGTAGATGGCACTACTGGCCTTAATGTTCGCTCTCCTTGCATCTGTACATCTGTAACTTTGGGTAGTGCTCTCTCACCTGAGGCTTCCGGATATACTTACACTAAAATGACTACTAGTTGTTCATATGTCTTTTTCTGGCAACCCATTACTGTGGGTTTGGCCATGTGCCTTGCTTTGGCCAGTGGGTCATTAAGAAAGCAAACTCATTGGCTCGGCACCTGTGGCTCAATTGGCTAAGGCGCCAGCCACGTACACCTAAGGTGGTGGGTTCAAATCCCCAGCCCGGGCCGCCAAACAACAATGATGGCTGCAACCAAAAAATGGCCGGGCGCTGTGGCAGGCGCCTGTGGTCCCAGCTACTTGGGAAGCGGAGGCAGGAGACTCGCTTGAGCCCAGGAGTTGGAGGTTGCTATGAGCTGTGATGCCATGGCACTCTACCCAGGGAGACAGCTTGAGGCTCCATCTCAAAAAAATAAAAAATAAATAAATAAATAAATAAAAGAAAGCAAAATCATTAACACAGCATAGTTTGGAAAAAGTATTTGTGCCTTTTGGCTTTTTTTAGCCTTAGACCCCACCACTGCCATGAGAACGTAGCTGGGCAACCCTGCTAGAGGGCTATCAGAAGTAGGTGAAGGGGTGTCTGGTCATCCCAGATGGTTCATTCTATACCAGCTGAGAGCCAGATAACCCCCAAACATGAGTCAGGTCCCATCTAAGGTCATCAGAGCCACCTACCCAATCTGCAGCTGACCACAGATGCATGAATGAGCCCAGAAGAAACCTTCCGCCTCCCCAGGGACACATGCACAAGAAGTGATTATTGGTTTTGAATAGTGTGTTACAGAGGATTATTAGAGCAATAGGTAAATGATGCAAAGCTGCACCTGCTAAATGAAGGGGCTCACTAGTTCATCAGACATTTATTGAGCACCTACTACATGTAAACAGGAGTTTTTTTTTTTTTTGAGACAGAGCTTCAAGCTGTCCCCCTAGGTAGAGTGCCGTGGCATCACAGCTCACAGCAACCTCCAACTCCTGGGCTCAAGCGAGTCTCCTGCCTCAGCCTCCCAAGTAGCTGGGACCACAGGCACTTGCCACAATGCCCAGCTATTTTTTGGTTGCAGCCGGCATTGTTTGGCGGCCTGGGCTGGATTCAAACCCACCACCTTAGGTGTATGTGGCTGGTGCCTTAGCCACTTGAGCCACAGGCACTGAGCCTAAACAGGAGGTTTAAAAATGCTTTAAGGGACTCTCAACGGTAATAAGACAAATTTATAGTAAAGTGTAAATGTGGATTAGTAGTATTATCAAATAATTTATTTAACTAGTAAATCAGTAAGACCGTAAACTCTGTAAGGGTGGAAACAGCATCTATCTGGTTGACTAAAATAGAATCTGGCACATAATAGATCACTCATAAATAGTCACTGAATTAGTAAATGAAAAATGGCTAGAAAGTGACCAATGCAGGTAGATCAGTTAATTCGCTTTCAGTTTCCAGTAATAAAATACCCAAATCACAGTGCCTTAAACTGAAAACACATTTAATTATTTCATGTAACTAATAGTCTGGAGATAGGTAGTTTCAGGGTTGAGATTCAGCTCAGCAGTATTTTTTTATGATACTTCTAGTTTTTTATTAATGCTGTTTTTCTTTTCTATACTGGTATGTGGAATAGACTCAAAACATGATTTTTCCCTTTCACGGTGTTAGCTTGTTGAACAGTTAGTTTGTTACATCAGGTTTTAAATAAAAACCTATTCTCAGCAAAATCAAACTAAATTCTAAGTAACTCAGGGGCTAATATATAGTGTATGGTTAATCTAATTTCTTTTTCACAGAGGCAATTATCCAGATTTTTAGTTCTTTCAACACTGTTTATTTCGTTGGTTATCTAAAACAAGTCTATGTAAGAAAAATATGCAAACCACACATGCAATTTTTAATTTTCCACACATTAAAAAAAAAGAGGCACTTTACCTTACAAATGCAGTCAATGAAACCTTGTTCTTTGTATCCTCAATAAATCCCCAACAATAAAAAAAATGTATTTAAGTTCCCCCAAAAAATAAAACATAAAAAGGTACAGTTTTGATAATGTATTTTCAATATAATATAACCACACTATTGTTTCGACCTGTATTCAACATAAAAAATATTAAGGAGAAATTTCCTATTATTTTTTTCATACTAAAGTTTTGTTATCTGACAAATATTTTCTATTTTAGCACATCTCAGTGAGGACTAGTTACATTTTAAGTCCTCATGTGATAGATTGCACCAACATATTGGGAAGCACTGACTTAAAAGGAAAAATTGGGTATTTCATCCAAGTTTTTGTTTAAATAAAAATTTATTAAATGTCAGGCGAATATTAATTATTCCTATCAGTCTCTGGGGAGTTTTTCCTCTCCCGAAAATTTGTGATATTATAAAACCAGGTATACAGTCTATGTTCAAAATTACAGCCGGGCACAGTAGCTCATGCTTATAATCCTAGCATTCTGGATGGCCGAGGCAGGTGGATAGCCTGAGCTCACAGTTGGGAGACCAACCTGAGCCAGAGCTAGAGCTCATCTCTAAAAAAAAACAACTGGGCATTGTGCCTATAGTCCCAGTTACTTGGGAGGCTGAAACAGAGAATTGCTTGAGCCCAAGAGTTTGATGTTGCTGTGAGCTGTGACTGCCACGGCATTCTACCAAGTGCGACAAAGTGAGCCTCTGTCTCCAAAATAAAAATAAATAAATAAATAAGTAGAAAATAAAATAAAATAAAATTATAGATGAAAAATTATGGCTCTACCTTTGCTGTATCCTGACATTTCTATTTGCAATAAAGTTGTATTAACAAAGACAGAGCTCTTTGTGAATATAGTAAGAATTTTAGTTACAAAAAAAAAAGGAAAAAACATTACTTCAATATGGTGGTCTTAACATAAATAATAACGTAAAATTATTTCAAGAATATCCTTACATTTCACTAAGAAATATTTGCCATGAGTATTATTATTGTAAGAAAATAACTGGAATTTCATGGATGCCTACTTAATAAAAAGAAAAACAACCTGGAACATCTTCAGAGAGAAGGCACTCACACCTGAGTGAAAGAAGAGTGCAGGCCACCAAGAAATAGAAAAAAAAATTAAGAATAAAAAGAAAAACAGCATATACAAAAATCTGAAAGCTTAAATCATCATAAGAAATTTTGCATGAAAGCTAAGTAAATTTTCTCTTTTTTTGTTGAGACAGAGTCTCACTGTGTTGCCCTCAGTAGAGTACCGTGGCATCATAGCTCACAGCAACCTCAAACTCTTGGGCTTAAGTGATTCTCTTGCCTCAGCCTCCCAAGCAGCTGGGACTACAGGCGCCCACCACAACGCCCGGCTATTTTTATTTTATTTTATTTTTTTAGAGACAGAGTCTCACTTTGTTGCCCTCGGAGAGTGCCCTGGCATCACAGCTCACAGCAACCTCCAGCTCTTCGGCTTAGGTGATTCTCTTGCCTCAGCCTCCCTAGTAGCTGGGACCACAGGTGCCCACCACAACACCCGGCTATTTTTTGTTGCAGTTTGGCCAGGGCCGGGTTTGAACCCACCACCCTTGGTATATGGGGCCGGCACCCTACTCACTGAGCCACAGGCACTGCCCAGCCTGGCTATTTTTTGTTGTTGCTGCAGTTGTCATAGTTGCTTTAGCTGGCCGGGGCCGGGTTCAAACCAGCCAGCCTTGGTGTATGTGGCCGGCGCCTACCCACTGAGCTAAGGGCACTGCCAGAAAGCTAAGTAAATTTAAATCATCTGTATTTTGAGGCCTCAGTGGTTTCAACCCCATATCATCCCATAAAGAAAATCTCTCATAAGCCAATACAATTATATGTGCTTTAAGGCTTATGACAACCTAGCTCTCCCCCAGTTCCATATACTTTTTGGAAAAAAGAATAAATTCAATTTTTTGAAATAACTTGTTACTGTACACAAAGGATTCTGACAAACATCTTTCTAATGATAAAAATAGTGCTTATATCCACATAAAAATATCAAGAGAAATATTAGAGAATCCTAGAAAATTCGCTATATTTTCAAATGTCAAAAGGCGGAAGGAAAAAATGTGTCATAGCAGGCTCTAACATGGCACCCAGTGACCTCTGCCTCTTAGTATTTGTGCCCTTGCATAATCTTGTCCCCTTGAGAATGGGCAAGACTTGTAACTTCTTTCTAACAAACAGAATATGTCAAAGATGACAGAATGTCACTTCTATACTTAAGCTACATAAGATTATGACTTCTGCCTTGCTAGCAATCTCTCTATTTCCAGGTCTGTTTTTCTCTCTTTGGCTTTCTGGCTTTGATAAGGCAAATCGCCATGTTGCTGAGGTACATATGGCAAGGAAATGAGGGTGGCCAACAGACATTAAGACTTGAAGCACTTCCCTCCAACAATCCACACTGAACTAAATCCTGCCGATAATGAAGTGAGCTTGGGAGCAGGTTTTTCTCTAACCAAGCTTTCAAATAAGACCCTTGCCCAGGTCAAGACCTAGAGTGCAGCCCTCATAAGAGACACTGAGGCAGAGAATCCAGATAAACCAAGCCCATGCGCCTGACATGTCCTGAAATTTTAAAAAGCATATTTTGTTTTAAGCCTCTACATTTATGGTAAGCTGTTAGGCAGAAGTAGGTAACTAATATATAATCATATAAACTTTTAAAGAAACAAATAGGATGATACATGTAAATAAAATGAAAAGTTACACTGAAACCCTACATTCAGGGTACATTACAAATGTAGAAATGGACTATATATATATTATATACATGTATATGTACATATTGACCTATAGAAACAATTTATCACCAAAGGCCATCGGTGTAACAGAGATCAGAATTTTGCAGCCAATACCCATACTACCCCCAGTTCCTACTTTACAAAAGAAATTTTTACAATCACCCTTCTGTACAGAAAGCCCCCATCCCCTACCCAGTGGGGTGAGAAGAACCATAAACCCCGGTCTTCTCATTTGCCTGGTCACTGCAGTGGGCAGTGCCTGGTCACCACCTTCCCCTCTTACTCCAGTCCTTGGGAGTGAAATGCAGACACTCGGTGTCGATCCGAAGGAGCCGTTTGAGCTTGGCCTGCTGATGTCTGTCCACGATTTCTTTGGACAGTGTGAGGATGTACTGGCCCTTGTAGTAGTTGATGAGGTTGAGGTGCTGCAGGGTTGAGATGACATCCTCCTTCTTGATGCTGGTAATTTTACTGATCTCGTTGATGGAAATCTGTGGCCTCTTGCCACCTTCCCACTTCACCCCCATCAGGACATCCACGATGGTCTGGGACCAGTAGCTTTGATAGGACAGGAGGCCAAGTTCTGAGAGAGGCTTCTCAGGGGTCCCTGTTTTCCCTTCTATTTTGGAGAGTTCATAGCTGAACTCAATCAGCAGCTTGCCATAGCCCCGGTTCTGATAGGGAGGCAGGGTCAGGATGCAGGCCACGTTA
>CAUYQV010051080.1:0-18761 GCA_963574575.1 Galagoides demidoff
GTTTCATAGTAGGACTGAGTACATTGGATACTTTTTCTTCTGTTCTTGAGATACTTTGCTAAGAAGAATATGTTCCAGCTCCATCCATGTAAACATGAAAGAGGTAAAGTCTCCATCTTTCTTTAAGGCTGCATAATATTCTGTGGTGTATGTATACCACAATTTATTAATCCATTCATGGGGTGATGGGAACTTGCTGATTTGTTTGGATATTACATTCTTTTTTTTTTTTATTTTGGCTGGGGCTAGGTTTGAACCCACCACCTCCGGCATATGGGGCTGGTGCCCTATCCTTTTGAGCCACAGGCACCACCCTGGATATTACATTCTTTAAGATTATTTCCTCTGTTTCATGAGGCATATTGATTTATATATTATTATTATTTTCTTTTTGGTTTATCTTTTCCTTGAATTATCTTTTTATAGTTGTGGGATCAAGATTAATGGCCTTATAGAATATATTGGGCAGTGACCTCTTATCCTCTGCTATGTTTATCTTCTTGGTAAAAAGAGTTAGTAAAACATTTCTATTATTTTTTTTAAAGGTTTAAAATAATTTACCTGAATTATTCTTGATCTAGGCATTGAGAGTATCATAACAACAAATACATGAGATCACTTGGATCCATCCTCAGATGAGCCTTCAGGTGAAACCTCAGCATTGGATTTCATCTTCATCTAGATTCCTGACCTAGAGAAACCGTGAGGAATGAGTGCATAGTTGTAAGTCACTAAGCTATGTAGTAATTTGTCATGTAGCAATAAATAATAATACACTTTACACTGAATGTTATGTGATATCCTGGATTAGATTTTAAAGACAAATTAACATTGGTGAAAACACTGGGAATTTGAACATTATGTATCTGTTATATCATTATCAGTTTCTGAGCTTCAGCAAATATACTGTGGTTATGCAAGATGTTAACATGACAGGAAGTGGAAGGGTATGGGAAACATTATATAATATGTCTGCAACTTTTGGCAAATCTAAACTTATTTCAAAATAAAAATAAAGTGAAGACATGGCACATGTATTTCAGATCAGGACATGCTATTAAGTTAACCTTCCTGGCTTTGACACTCTGGATGCAAATACACCCAAAGTCTTAATTTCAAATTATGACTTTATTCTTTATTTAATGTATTCTTCAGAGAAGAACAAAGTGTGCCCCTTTTTTCAAGTACCATAAAATAGAATTGGCTAGAGTAACATAGAAGCAGAGCAAAATGTTTGTGAAAAACATATGAGCAGTGACTAATCATAAAGTTATTTGTATGATCATCATCTATACAATTAGGAAGAAAATGAGAGAGAAAAAAAGTATAGGCATGCAACTATTCTCAATTTAAGAATCGTATCTGGCTGGGCCAGTAGTATACACTGTATTCCTAACTACTCAGGAGGTTGAGGATGAAAGATTTCTTTCTTTCTTTTTTTTTTTTTCAGGAGCTTAATCAGCTATTTATTTGTTTATTTTTTTTATCAAATATACTTTATGTACTTTAATGCAAACATGGGGTACAGTGTAGTGTTTTCATATACAATTTGAAATATTTTTATCAAACTGGTTAACATGGACTTTGTGTCATTTACTTAGTTATTGTGTTAAAACATTTATACTCTAGTTCTAGAAAAGTTCCTTGAAAAGTTCCTCTACCCTTGTTAGACAGACCATATAGGTGATCTTTCCAGTCACCCTCCCACCACCCATCAGCCCTTTTCTCCTCCTCTCCCCCACCCCCTCCCCATATTCTTGGGCTAGAATTAAGTTATAGCTTTCATTTGAGAACTATAAATTAGTTTCATAGAAAGATTTCTTGACACGAAGAATTTGAGGCTTTAGTGCAGTATTATGGTGTCTGTGAATACCCCTTGCCACTGTGCCTGCACAATGTAATGAGGCTTTGTCTGTAAAAACAAATAAATAAATAGGATTCAGACTTGATTAGGTGTGAACTTCTCAACATACAGGATTTTCTGTGTTTTGAATGCTATCACTCCAGTACAAACTTTCAAGTAACACTTTTGCCATTTCTTCCTTCCCAATGCATTTTGGAACTGTAGTTTAAAAATTATCTCACTGAATGGTGGCTCCAGGTTATACCCAAAGTTTAGTCCTGAATGTTTACAATGTGCCTTAATGGGACACTTCTTCGTTTTGATTGGTGTCTCAGTGCCTAACTGTCTGACCTGTGAGCAGGCATCCCTCTCACAGGAAAATTATTTGTATGACCTGTGTAGCCTCCCTGGCTTCTGTCTGACCTGTGTTCCGTTTCTTCCTACCATGAGAGCTACTCTGTAGAAAAGCACTGAGTGGGGTAAGGATGAGATTCAGGTGTGTTTATCAGATAAGACTCAGAAGGGAACTGAAAAAAAATGGATAAAATAAGAGAGGTGCCAAAGGGGAAGGGGGGAGTACTCAGAAGCAGCAGGAGTGGGCAGAGAGCAAATAAGGAGAGATGGAGTGAAGGCCTGGTACATTAGTCAGTATTCTGAAAAGACACAGGACAAAGAGAGTACAGGTAGACACATAGACAGACAGATGAGAAGGGATTTATTAGGTCTATTGGGAAGCCCCACAGCAGCCATCTGCAGGCCAGATGCCCTCCTCTTGGTATTGAGGCTCAGTCCAGGTCTGAAAATTCAGAACCACTGATGCAGTTGCTGTATTCAGTATCTGAGGCTGAGGTCCTGAGAGCCTGGGGGCCACTGGTAAAAGTCTCAGGGACAGAGAATTCTGATGTGCAACCACAGGAGGAAGACAGTGTCCCAGATCCTGGAAGGAAACAGGAAATCCTCTCCTCTCATTTTTGTCCTATTTGAGATCACAGCTGATTGGATAGTGCTTGATCCCTGCCCTGCACCACTTCCCCCATCCGGTCTTACGGTCTTACTCTGTTCACTGGTTCACATACCAGTCTGCTCTGGAAACACCCTCCCAGACACACCTGAAGTAACGCTTTCCTGGTTCTTTAGGTAATTCCTAATCCAGTCAAGTCAGTCACTTCATGTCCAGATAAAGACCATGAGAAGAAAATAGTTCAGACAAACACTATGCTGCTATGTTGCCTACAATGGAAAGATACACTAATCTGAAAAATGGAGCTGTGGTACCCAGAGATGAGACCGGGAGCATAGAGGTTTGGCCAGATTTATTGAAAGGGACAGAGACCCACTCTGGGCAGGGCAAGATGGCATCTGTGCTGTGGGGACAGGTAGAGACCCCTTTTATATGGGGCTAGAGAGGGTGGGTGGATTCCACAGCTTTCTCAGAGGGCTTTGGTGGGTTAGGGTCCTTTGGTGCAAATTTTAGCGGGTGGGGCTAACTAGGTCCTTTTTGTCCTTGTTTTAGGAAAAAAGGAGGAGGAGGAAGGGAGGGTTCATGTAGGGCTATGCTAAGCCCTCAAACATAATGATTTTCCCTTAAGTTAAAGTCTTTGGGCAATATTTAATAATTAATAACATTTAAATGCTGGTAGACATGTAATGTTAGTGGATCTCACATCACATGATAAAAGAACAAGAGTAGAACAAAAACAAAGATACTTGAGATATATACATATATATGTACATATATATATATATATATAATGTATATATATTTGTTTATATATATTTTTAAGGAAGTACTGATGGCAATTGCAGGGTTGGTTTCTGTGAGTAGTCATAGGTTGTAGCTGGTATCTCTCATGACCTATTCTATATTCACTTTGGTGCCAGGAATTACCTTCAGCTGGTCCTGGTTCTCTACCTGGCAAGGTGATTGAAAGCTGCATTCCCGAAGAGTTGGACCATTTATATTCCTACCTGGACTGGTTGTTGTAATTCCCCATTGACCCTGACTGCAGTGCTTGGTGATATGAATAAATGCTATCTTAGTATTTTTTCTGTAGCTTATACCAGAATATGTGAAATTGGGTAACTTAAGATCTGTCTAAAACCTTGTCAGAGTGACCTTTACTGTTGATGTTTCTGTGAAGAAAATATAATCCTAAGATCCCCCTCCAACTAAATGAACTCCCTCTTGGCCATGGGAACCCCAAGAAAACCTTGAGACTGACTTCCTTTTCATGAAGTTGTAACCAGGAGCATGATTCAAACAAACATTCATATGCTTTAAAGTTCTTGTTTATTACCAAGATTCAGAATCTCAGGAAGGCAGAGAGATTCTTTAAAGCCTGCCTTGCTTTGGGAAAGTTTCACAGAGTTTTTATACCCTCCCCACATTTACTGTTTTTAGCTATCTATCATCAGCCCTCTGATCTCTAGCTGAAGGATTTAGTATTTATTTTCCCAAGCTGTACATCTGGTGTGTGTTTTTCAACCCAGGGTCATGATAGCCTTCATGGTGTCAGAACTAGGGGAGGACTGGCTGACTGATAACTAGTTAGATCATCAAGTAACTTTTACAGCTAAGGGGGAGTTGAGGATACTTTTCATCTACAAAGCAAAGGGAGATTTAACATGCCTCTGGCAGTAAGATACTAAATTATTAAGGGAACTTAAAATACGCAGAGCAATGGTTAAATAACCTAAGGGCCATCAATTTGCTTAACAAATGACTAGAATGGGTATATGTGGCTTGTCTCTGATTAATAGAGTTGCTTATCTTAACTTAAAACATTACAAACCTTCAGATAAAGTTTTCTTTCTATAATCAATTACAAATCAAAGAATCTTTGAACCTACTTATAACCTGTAACACCCTCCTTTGAGATGTTCCAACTTTTCAGGACAAACCAGTGTATACCTTCCATATATTGATTTATGACCTTTTTTGCTGCAATTCCTTTCTCTCTAAAGTGGATAAACCCAAACTGTAACTGAATTCTTGCAGGACCATGTGCTCAGGACTTATTTGGCTTGACAAAGAACCAGGCTGAGTGGAGTTAATACTGGAGATTTATTAGAACAACTTCAAGCACATGGGCTACCACTGAAAATGGGGTCAGGCCCTAATGAGGGAAAGGGGGCTCCTTAAAAGCAATCAGGATGTGGCCAAAAGGCAGGTCAAGAGGTGGTTTGCTTGTCTATCATAGCTCAGGTTGTGGTGTAAGAGATCAACAGGTCATCTGCTGGAGGCCTTATGAAAAGTTGGAAGGTTATCTGCTGGAAATATTCAATAACCTGGAAGGACTATTTTAACAGAGCCAGGAAAACAGGGAGAGTTATATTCTTTGCTTAAGGGATGTCCGGACCCAGGGGAGCCAGAGAAAGACAAACAGGATCTTGCAACATGGTTACACATACTGGCTGAGAACAAAACTCTTTAAAACTATTTTACAGAGTCCCCCCCCCCCACCGCCCCGCAACCCATTAACATTCCTGCCACCACACTGGTCACATCCACTTCACCAATCTCTATGGAGTCCTCAAATTTACTTTCTTTACTTTTATTTATTTTTTTAAGTGATCAAGTTCCTTCCAAATTGTAATCTAAGAATGGAGATTTGATATGCCCTGAGGCACTTTGGGCATGTGCACTACTGGTATTGCTAGCTAATAGCAAACTGTTTCTGGTGGGCCTTAGGAACAGAAATAAGAAAATGATAAAAGCAAAAAGAAAAACAAAACAATACAGAACGTTCATCAGATTAATAGCTGCATTGATCTGTAAAAGATATATTAACCTGACACTTAGCTCAAACAATGAAATATGTAGTACAAACAGCTGCAGTTTGAGTTACGACATCATCAGGCCATGTTTTTCTCCAGGGTCCAGCTGTGCTCTGCAAAGGCCAAATAGAAGAGCTGAGTGGGGAAGAGGTGGGAATCACCACTTGGAATCTTCCAAACTCTTGATAGTGGCACTAATCCCTGCTGTCCCATCAAAGATGTGGTTCTGTTTTTGAATCTCGACCTTGACCTCTGATGAATTCTACTGGCCTTCCCTGCCATGATAGCCCTCACTCCACAGGTCAGGGAACCAGTGTAGGGATTCTGCCAGGTGCTCAGTATGCCTATTGTGATTATTCCTTCTGGATCTTGGGAAATGACTAGAGGTTGGGTTTGGGGACCAACTGGACCAACTGTGAGTAAAACTGATCTAAGACTGTGTTAAGTATCTGACATCCATAGGGCCCACTCTAACTAGTGGCCATAGTGGTGTTTTAGGCCTCCTGGAATCAGTGTTAGTTTAGAACCAGTGTCCAGTAGTGCTCCATAGTTGTTATTTGTCTTTCCCCAAAGCACAATTACTCTGATAAAAGATTATAGGTCCCTTTTGGGAAGGGTGGGGAGAAGTTTACAATATAAAGTTTTAATAGTATACTGGGGTGCTCCCTCTAGGCAGCCTGGTTGCCCCTTATTTCAAAAGGTTTGCAAAAGTAAAGAAGCTCAAATCTGGGAAGTTAGGGAGGAGCTATCGCTCTTTATGTTGGGGATTTGATTTATGTTTTATTCGTTTGACCTGAATGTTTTCTGCTTATTTAAATCAAGTCAGAATTTAATAAGCCTTGTGCCTACCTCATGTCTAAGAACACCCTGGTAGAGGAGCCAGCATCATGGATCAACAGGAGTTAGTTCAATCTGAGGATTTATGTGTCTTTGCTGTCCAGTAAAGTAATGTGTCCACCTTGCCTTTGAAGATTGACTGCTGCCACTTGGTCCCTTAGCCCTGTGGGATCCAATTATTCCCACTGACATTTTCCCATTAGTGAGCACAATTCCAACTATAAGGTCTGACTTAAAAAGAAGAGCAATCAGGAAGCTCTTCAGGGAGCTGGGGCTCCCCTCACAAATGTGTTTATTAATGTATTGGTGAATAGTGTGCTTTCTGGACCCTTCCACTGTTGCTGAGTTGGTACTAAATGTTAAATCCACTCTAGTAATCCTATCTCCCTAAACTATTGAATCCTTTCTGCAGGGTTATCTGAGGGAGATGATGTTATTGGCGAGAAGGGTCCAGCCACCTGTCACTGTCAGCCAGATGTAAAGACAGGGATTTATGTCCACCAACCTTTGTCACTGTGCCAGCAATTCTGGAGAACAGTGAGAGTGGTCTGTCAAAGACTATTCTGTCTCAGTTACCATTCTAATAATTTTTATAATGGGAAGGCAAGGACACAAACCTAGAAAATTTTATCTGTATCTGACAGAAAACAACATCAACATAGTCTTTGCTGTAATGACACAAAATGTTTAAACAACATAAAGGTAATTTTCACTTTAAGAAAACATCTAAGGCAATCATTGAGGAAAACATCATATTATCAATGTAACCTTTACCAACCTCACAGCACTTATTGTCTGTGTGTAACTACTTCCTCAAAGTCTCCTGAGACAAACCTTTGCACAGTGATGGGGGAACCTTAACTAGATAATCACATGGGGAGTGTGTGAAAGAATGTAAGCTGAGCAGACTAGATCAGCTGTACTGCTTCAGCTAAGCTTCTCAGCCTCCAACATGCAGCCCATTTTCTGGCTTCAAGAGGCCATTTCTATATAGCTTGAGGAGGATCATCTTTTAATCCAAGTTTCAGCCAACCAGTCAACAAACTATTACATCCCTTTCTAGCTCCATGAGCTACAACAGTAAATGCAGAATTTCTACCTAGTGGGTGCATGTCAATAAAATTGGCCTTATCCAATAGCTGGGCATTGTGGCAGGTGCCTGTTAGTCCCACCTACTCGGGAGGCTGAGGCATGAGAAGCACCTAAGCCCAGGAGTTGGAGGTTATTGTGAGCTGTGTGATGCTATGGCACTCTACCAAGGAAAATGAAGTGAGACTCTGTCTTTACCAAAAAAAAAAATTAATTAAAAAATAAAATAAAATGAAGTTGGCCTGATCCAATGTTACGTTCCTTCAGCGCTATTCCAACCCTAAATATACATTTCCACACATGTTCCTGATTTATGCTTATATAAATTAGCAAATTCAAGTAGTGTTTGTGGAGTGTCATACTCCTCCTATGGGTCACACTTTGTCAAACAGCACCTGGTTGGCCTTCAGTCTAGCTATAGGTCTGGAAGCAAAAAGGTGTGATGGAGGTGGGTCCTGAGAAGAATCAGGAGTGTCTTGCTTGGCACCTGGCTGAGTGGAGGCCATGACCATTTCCTCAGGTAATGTGGCAAGAGGAAAGGCCTGTATCACCTTTAGTGGGGGAAGATGCTGACATGAGCTGTGCATGGGGAGGCCACAAATATTGGTAAATACAATTCATCACAATTTTAGAGTTCACTTTCTGAAGACTCATTAAAATGTTCCTTTTTCCCCCCCAACCAATGTCATCAAATTACTCTGTACTTCTTGCTAGGCTGAGAGTTCAACTTTCCTTATAATTCATCCAATCACATTATGAAAGTTTATGTTGGATTTCACCAACTTCAGCCCTGTGACTAGAGGATTCTCATTTAAAGTGTATTTAAAATATCTAAAGGTATTTATGGGGAGCTTGTCCTGAAATGTGCACCCCTGAGCTTATCTTTCATCCAACTATTTTCAGGTTATAACAGATAGTGTCAGCCACTCCACTTGGGGAGAATTTCGTTTCTTGAGCAGTATTATGTATCCTGTGTGATTTTGCCCCTGGCTTCTGTACTGTGTTTTGTGACAAGAATGACCTGATTTCTCAGTTTCCACAGGTCATAGGCATCAGTGGAGTGAGATGTGTTGTGTTCAGCTGTCCTATGTGGAGTGACCTCCTATGGGGTTCCATAAAGAAATAACTGGAATGACCATACTGAGAACAGAAGAGGCCATGCAGCAGGAGCTTTCATGAATGATTAGACCCCAGTTGTGGTGTTTGCCAAATTTACTTCCAAAATGAGCCCCTGAGAAGTGTAAAACTGTAAGAACTTACTGCAACATTCAAAATAGGAATATCAGTCACCCAATAATAACATGAGAGTGAGGGGGAACTTCCACTACGCTCTGGAAAGATCAATTCACAGAGAGGCAGATTAATAAGAGAAAAATTTATTTCCTGTGTACATGGGGAGAAATCACAGAATGATCATCCAGTATACCAATGTGGTCCAGAAATTTAAATGCCCTTTTTTTGAGAGGAGAAGAGGGAGATGAGCAACATAGGTACTTCTGTTTCAGGGCAATAAATTACTGTGGAGGAGGAACAGATAATTGGGAGAATGTGTTGATGGAGCAGGAAAAGGTTGACCTGTAAATGAGTCTCTCTGAAAATTAAATTAACCTAGGAGGAAGGAATTGTGCCAGGTCTTGTTTCATTCTTGATCTTCTTTCCTTAAATATAGTGAGATAACAGTAAGGGGAAGGGAAGTCAGCTGTTGTTTTGATAGGTCTGTCTGGGTTGATGCAGATAGAGGAAAAGCCCCTCCTAGGCATGTGAGTCTCTCAGAGACTTTGATTCAAAAGTCTCTTAATACCTAGGAGTCACATATTGGGTGAAAATTCCTGAAATCCTTCAATAACTTATGGGAAACTGTATTTAAACATATTTCCTCAATAAGGGAGCATAATATAATAGATGTGTTGTAAGGTGTAAGTGGTGGCATCCAGAAAGGAGACCATGGCTAAGATGTTCAGGCCAGGTTTATTGAAACAGGAGGAAGACCTACCTGGGCAGTGCAAAGGTGGCATCTGTGGCCAAGGGCAGTTAGAGAGCCCTTTTAATGGGACCATTAAGGGTGGAAAATTTCATATCTTTCCCAGAAAGTTAGGGTCCTTTGGTGCAAACTTTGGGGTTGGGACTAAGCAGATCCTTTGTGTCTTTGTCATAGAGGAGAGAAGGAAGAGGAGGAAGGAGTTGGAAGGGCTCATGCATGGCTGGTTGGGCTCCACAACATTTCCTGCACTTGTTAAAATGGGTGGTGAGAATGATGGTCTGTCCTCCGAAGTTGCTATTGGCTGGATAGGGTCATAGCTGTCCTCTATGTGATGAGTCAGTGTTGGTAGGATGTGTGGGATTGGGGTGCATTGGAAAAGGGTTTGGTGAGTAGTAGGAATTGGGTGGTAATTGTGGCTGACATCTTTTTTTTTTACCTTGTCTTGAATAAATGAGGATAGCAATTGAATTAGACAAGGAGCAATGGTTAATAGCAGGAGAATTGCAGTGAGAGGGCTCAGGAGGATTAAAATCCAGCATTCCCATGGACTATTGAACCAGGATTTCTCATTTTGAGAGAATGGTTGGGTAGTTTGTTCCCAGAACCAGGTAATGCCCTCTCAAACCAGACCACAGTTATTGGTGTAGAAAATAGCAGGTCTCCTATAAAAACTGCAAAGGTCCTTTTCCTCGGCTGTGAGTAGCTCTAAGCCTCTAAGGTGATTGGAGGGAAGATAACTGGTAAGTAATAAAAGGATGAGAAAAATAACTTTATCTTCCAGAGAACAGAAAAACTGTGGGGTACAAAATGCCATTTTAATGATGGCAATAGGAAAGAAAAATAGAGGTCTGTAAAATTTAGGAAGACTAGCGGGCGAGGCTCTGGTAGTTATTAGAATTAATTTACTTACCTGTGTTTGAGGGTAAGTTACATAAGGGCATCCTGGTGTGATGAAGTTGAGCCCATATTCAATTCAGAACTGTCAGTTAGTTGAAAGTCATTCCCATGGGTGTATGGTTATGGAAGATATTGATTCAGGGGACCACTGATTCCAGTGGTGAATATAATATCTTGTTTTAAGAAGGTAAATATCCTGTTTTAAGAATACAATCACCTTAAAATGGGAGATTATATTCTCTCTTCTAATGCCTTTCTCTTTTGTTGAGAAGATATGGTTCCAGGGTTCTAGTAAAAGATGCCTCTTGGGGAATTTTATTTTAGGGGCCCAGAATTATAGTAGGAGCCTATAGAGGTTGGCTCTGTAGAAAGATATACTATTCTTTCTTGGACCCTTTGGGATGTACTATTCTTGCTTGGACCTTTTGAGTAACCATCTCTGGAGAAGTTGTAAAGTGGTAGCCACTATTTTTTTTTTGTAATAAACTTATTTTAGGTTAATGGGAAGGTACAAACATCCAGGTCAAAATATTTGATTTTGTTAGGTAGAGTCCCTCTTGGTGTTCTGTCCCAAACACAAAATGTGTGCCAAACATCCCTACTCCGTGTCCATTCAGTGAGCACACTCTAGCACTCTCCCCTCCCCCTTTATCTTTACTTCTCCCCTTAACTTGAATTGAAATGAGTTTTTCACCTATGTGGGCATACATCAGGTTATGTACTGGCTTCATATTAGTATTGTGTACATTGAATAATTGCTTTTCCATTCTTGTGATAACTTTACTAAGAAGAATGTGTTTCAGCTCCATCAAGGATATTACAAAAGATGTGAAGTCACTGTCTTTTATGGCTGAATAATATTCCATGGTGTGCATGTACCTAAATTTGTTAATCCATTCCTGATTTGATGGGCATTAGTTTGTTTTCACATCTTGGCCAATGTAAATTGAGCTGGGATAAATCTAGTACAAATGTCTTTATGATAAAATGACTTTTTTTTCTTCTGGGTCGATGCCTGCTAATGCAGGGTCAAATGAGAGATCTAATTTGAGATCTTTGAGGATTCTCCATACATCTTTCCAAAGAGGCTGCATTAGTTTGCAGTCCCACCAACAGTGTAAAAGTATTCCCCTCTCTTCATATCCATGCCAGTATCAGCAACTTTGGGACATTGTGATTTGGGCTAATCTTACAGGGTGATATTTCAGGGTGGTTTTGATTTGCATTTCTCTGATGACTAGAGAGAGGATGACCATTTGTTCATGTGATTATGAACCATTAATCTATCTTCCTTAGAGAAGGTTCTATCCATGTTTCTTCCCTAGAGATCCACAGAATTGTTTGTTTTTATTTGTTGATTAATTAGAGTTCTCTGTAGATCCTAGTTATCAAGCTTTTGTCTGATTCATAATATGCAAATATCTTTTCCCATTCTACACGTTGTTTATTTGCTTTATTTGTTATCCCCTTAGCTTTCCATTTAATTAAGCCCTATTTATTTATTGTTATTTTTGTTACAATTGCCACAGAATTGGCTTGGCTCCTGTGGCTCAAGTGGCTAAGGTGCCAAGCACATACACCTAAGGTGGCGGGTTCGAATTCAGCCGGGGCCCATCAAACAACAATGAGGGGTGCAACCAAAAAAAAAAAATAGCCAGGCATTGTGGTGGGTGCCTGTGGTCCCAGCAACTTGGGAGGCGGAGGCAAGAGACTTGCTTGAGCCCAGGAGTTGGAGGTTGCTGTGAGCTATGCCACGGCACTCTACCCAGGGGGACAGCTTGAGGCTCTGTCTCAGATAAAAATAAATAAATAAAAGTGGTGTAAAATTTTCTGATTGTCATTTTCTGGTTATATGTCAACAACTAAAGTTACACAGGGATATATGTACAGTAGGAAGATAACCTAACAGAAGGTCTTCCAGGACACTCAGAATAAATGTAACACTAACAAAGCTTCTAATTAGCAGAAATGGTGTCAACCTAGATCATAGGCAAGATGAATTGAAAAATGATTCAGAACAGTGTGGTTTCAATGGCATAAATTTATAACACCTTAGTTAATATATTTTGTTTTTATTTCTCATCAGATGTAATGATAGGTGTGATGAAAAGTAAAAATTTTACTCCTGTAATTCCTATAACATGGGAGGCTGAGGAGGAGGGATCATTTGAGCCTGGGAGTTTGAGGCTGTAAGGAGCTGTAAAGAAACCACTGCATTGCCCCCTTGGTGACAGAATAAGACTCCCTCTCAAATAACAAAATAAAAATCCATATGTATATATATTCTATAGAGTTAACTTCCATATATATAATTATGAGGTACAATTTTTAAGTATTATGTATTTACGTCATAGTGTGTCAGTGTTTCTATGTGTTCATTATACCTTAGAGATGCATTTACAATGAAGTCAAATGATATATCTTGCAATTACTTAGACAAAGTTGCCAGTATTAGCAAATACTAACTTACTATTTACTATAGACTGATTAGTTTACACACTTGATGTATTACCAGTGAATTTGATCCTCACAACCTCTGAAGAAGCAGCTACTAATTACCACTCCCTTGGTCTTGTTGTAAATCTGAGTTAAAACCCTACAGAAAAGGAATAGAGGAACAGGAGCTTAACTGTGTATATTTCCATAGTCTCTGCTCACATCAATTATGTTAAAATATTTGGCTTGGTGCTTGTAACTTAAGTGACTAAGGTGCCAGCCACATACACCAGAGCTGGAGGGTTCGAGCCCAGCCCGGACCTGCTAAAACAACAATGACAATTCCAACCAAAAAATAGCTGGGTATTGTGGCAGGTGCCTATAGTCCCAGCTACTTGGGAGGAAAGAGCATCACTTAAGCCCAGGAGTTGGAGGTTGCTATGAGTTGTGATGCTGTGACACTCTACCGAGAGCAACAGCTTGAGGCTCTGTCTCAAAAAAAAAAAAAAAAAAAAAACCCAAAAACAAAAAAAAAACTATGTTAGAATATCTTTTCTCTTATAGGGAAAAGACTTTTTAGAAGCTTCTAAAGAATTTGTGACTGGTGGTGCCTGTAGCTCAGTGAGTACGGCGCCAGCCACATAGGCTGGAAGGTTCAAACTCAGCCCATACCAGCTAAACAACAATGACAACTGCAACAACAAAAGAAAAATAGCGGGGCATTGTGGTGGGTGCCTATAGTCCCAGCTACTTGGGAGGCTGAGGCAAGAGAATTGCTTAAGCCCAAGAGTTTGAGGTTGCTATGATTCCTTGGCACTCTGTTGAGGGTGACAGAGTGAGACTCTGTCTCAAAAAAAAAAAAAAAAAAAAAAGAAAAGAAAAAAAGAAAAAAAAAATAGAACTTGTGCTTTATCTCATTTTTAAGAGAAATTATTCTCTTAAATTCTAAATGCTGTATTGATTTTTTTTCTTTGAGTCTCACTTTGTTGCCCTCAGTTGAGTACCATGGCATCATAGCTCACAGCAACCTCAAGATCTTGGGTTCAAGTGATTCTCTTACCTCAGCCTCCTGAGTAGCTGGGACTACAGGTGCACACTATAATGCATGGCTATTTTTAAAGTCAGGGTCTTTCTCTGGCTCAGGCTGATCTCAAACCTGTGAGCTCAGGCAATCCACCCACCTTGGTCTCCAAGAGTGCTGGGATTATAGGTGTGAGCCACCATAGTTGGCCCACTGTATTGATTTTTTAATTAGTCCTTAAATAGTTAGTCCACCTGAAATTGATTTTTATGTAATTTAAGTTTAAAGGTATATTTTTTTTCCTTAGGTGGATATTCAATACTCTGGAATATTTGCTGAAAATTCATCTTTTCTATGTTAATTTTTTTCATGAGTTATTTGCACATGTATACATGTTTGTGATCAAATGCCACAGTTTTCTTGAAAAGATAATTCATTTAACACAAAATTGTTTCCTCCATATCCCATTCTCTAAAGCCTTGTGCCACTGGACCATAAGGGCCAAGAAAAGTATAAACATTCATGCCTTGATAGTAGGCCAGTATTCCCAGTTTTACCTAGAAAAAGAAAAAGAAAAGAAAAGAAAAGAAAGGTTTATTTTAGAACTTCAGAAGATTGATGTTGATGCTAAGGTCCTAGCAAATCTGAGACACCCTCCAATACACACACACACACACACCACTCCCTTGTTATTTTTTGGTATATTCTTGGGGAATTTCTTTCACTTTTGTGTCTCCTCATTTTCTTTCTGTGCTTTTGGGGTCCATAAAAGCACAGTGGCTGTACTCCAGTGGCTACAGAGAGCAGGTGAAGAAACTGTACAGACTTCCCTCAGCACAGGCACCTACTGTAGACCTGCCTACTCCAGACCACACTGGCCCAGCAGTGGAAGGCATGGTTGAGTCCAGAACCTCTTTGTGGGGTCTGCAAAGCTAGTTGCTCTTTGCCCTTTGTTTAGGGTTAGTTGAGGATGTTAGTTCTCTTGAATAAAGATCAAGGAAGGGTGTTTAGCAGTCATTCATCCTGCTAAACAAGTTACCCCTTCAGATAATTCTTTCTAATGTTTCCTCTTAGTTTTTTTTTTTTTTGTGTGTGTGTGTGTAAATTCCTTTATAATCCATGTATAAATTTAGTACTTTTGTCCCCTAAGTGTTATCCACACCGAAAATTGTATTTATGTATTGTGTATAACACCTTTTGGCTTGTATTAAAGAATGCAATTGTAACCATTTTGGAATATTTTTCAATCATTTTTATCTTTTCATACATCACTAGTGAACAGGCAGCACCAAGGTCTTGGATGCTCCTGTCCACCTTCCTTTCTTTATCAGTCAAAACCACCCTATGTGTAGTCTTGTCCCCTGGGTTGTTTTCAGGTATTACTGAGATCCATGGATCATACAATGCAGATTGGCTGATTTTCAGCCATCTGGAGTCCACACATGGAGGCTAAAGCAGCCTGACAGGAAGGGCAGGTGGGGAGGACACAGCTGTTCAGTTAAGGGACCTGAGGCAAGGGCATGGGGAGGGTGACAAGCTGGGAGCAAAGTGTTGGTGCAAGGAGGTGGAAAGCAGGGACCAGCAAGCAGTGTGCAGGGGGCCAGCTGTACAGGACATTTCTCTGGTGGAATGCACATTCACCCATCTACTTCTGTGTGTCTTCTTTTTAGTTTTTGATGTTCTCATGCAAACCTTGATTTTCCTGTGTTTATCAGACTGTGACATGTGTTTTAACTTCATTCTTTCTATGACATGGCTCCTTTTATGTATGTATGAAAAATAGTTACTTATCTAAATTCCTTATTGGTGAATTATTCATAAATAAATAATTTTCCAACTTATTCATTTTTAATTGACAAATAATAATTGTATATATTGCTTACCATATGATACAATAGAAGCCCTGTAAGTTGACCACCCAAAAGACTATAACAAACTTGTAAATGTACAGAAGTGCTTCACATAAGGGACTAGGCGTACTGTACTGATAATACTTGTGGTGCATTTAGTTCTATAAAACTTGGGCCAACTTAAGAAGGTGATCATTGTAGGGGGCTAGTCAACTGTATGGAGGTTCTGCTGTATTTTGGTCTATGTATACATTATAGAAAGGTTCAATCAAGCCAATTAAGATATCCATCGCCTTACCAAATTATCATTATCATCACACACTAATTTTGTTTCTCTTGAGAATGTTAAAAGTGTATTACTTTAGGAGCAGTAAAACTTTCAACTGAGTAAAGAAGTGAAATTGTCTCAGTATGCCTTTCATAGATCATTTCTGAAAATTAATTATCTTATCACTCCCAGGGTTTGGGCTGCTGTGTTTTCTCTTTGAATTTTGAATGCTTCTATTTTCTGATAACTATTAAGCTAACTATTCATTTGAAAATTCCAGTAACATATTTAGTTTTTCTTTTGTTTTTAGTCTCATAACAAAACTATACTTTCTCTTAATTTTTTTTTTTTTTTTACACAGAGTCTCACTTTGTCACCATTGATAGAGTGCTGTGGCATCACAGCTCACAGAAGCCTCCAAGTCTTGGGTTTAAGCAATTCTCTTGCCTCAGCCTCCCAAGTAGCTAGGACTACAGGATTCTGCTACAATGCTTGGCTATTTTTCTTAGAGATGAGGTCTCATTGTGTCTCAGGCTGGTCTCAAACTCTTGAGCTCAGGAAATTCATCCACCCCAGCCTCCCAGAATTCTAGGATTACAGGCATGAGCCACTGCACCTGGACTTGGACTTTCTTTTGCTTATTTTGAATTTAATTGTCTCTCCTTTTTTCTAGGTTCTAAAGTTTCAAACTCAGATGATTCACTTTCCATCTTCCATCTTTTCTCTCTCTTTTTCTTTTTTCTAATGCATACATCCTGTGATATAGGTTCTCCTCCACCCACTGTTTTCCTTGCATGCCATCAGGTCCAGTGAGTTGTGGTTTCTTTTTTTTTTTTAGTTTAAAATATTGCTTAGAAGTTGTCTGGAGATGTTTTCTTTGACCCATATGTTGCCCAGAACTGTGTTCTTTATTCCTTATGCAGTTTAGGATATTCCCATTGTGTTCCCAGTTATCCTTTGATTTCTAGTTTTTTTTTTTTTGAGTATTTGTTATAGTATGTATTATGCCCCAGAATGTGGTCTATCTTGGGAAATGTTCTATGTGGGCTTGAGAAGAACATGTAGTGCTGGTGTGGTGGCTCATTCCTGTAATCCTAGTACTTTGGGAGGCCAAGATTGGAGGATTGCTTGAATACAACAGTTCAGAACCAACCTGAGCAAGAGAAAGACCCATGGTGGCACATGCCTGTCATCCCTAAGGCAAGAGGATCACTTAAGTCTAGCAACTTGATGTTGCTGCTATGAGCTGTGATGATCCCATTGCATTCTGACTGGGGTGACAATATGAGACCTTGTCTCAAAAAAAAATAAATAAAAAGAAGAAAGGATATAAACAAAGAAAACAAAGAAGAAAAAAGAGGGGAAAAAAGGAAAGAGGAAGGGAAGGAAGCAGGAGAAGGAAGGAAGAGGAGAAAAAGGAAGGAAAGAGAGGAAACAGTGGATAGATGCAAGAGGAAAAAGGAGAAGAGTGGGGAGAAGGAAGAGAGGCGAAGGAGAAGTCAATGTAATGACCTTTGCTGTCTCTGATTAGTGGTAGCATTGTCTATCCTGCTCTTGATATATACCTTTACTTGATACATGTCTTTATGTTTAATAAGTTTTCCTTGTCTTTACTGTTCCACTCTGGCAATTTCTATTCTTTATATGATGGTTTTATGCTACTGACATTCAAACTGATAACTATAATAGATTAATATATACTATATTTATTACTGTTTTCTAATGTTTGGTTTTGCTTTTTAACATGTATTTTAGTCTTCATTCATTTTATGTCTTTGATGATTTTAATTGAGCATTTCATATATTCCATTTTACCTCCATTTTCAGTATATCAGTTATATATCATTTTTACATTTTCATGGCCATTCCAGGGAATAAAACTTTTATTTTTCATATTCTTAATTTATTCTAACAGATAAGTTTCTTGAAAATAACAGTAGCATCAATGTATTGATTATTTATGTTTTATAGGTTGTATATCCTTGACAACATAACTTTATTGTAGAACAAGACTGTTACATTTCAAAACGATCAGGTACCAGAGTTCACCTAATCAGTAGAGAACACACTTAGCCAGACAAGGGCACAACCCTTTACTATCAGCCCTCACCAGAGGACGTGGGGACATTAAAAAGAGCAGAATGTCACCATCTTTATCTTGCCATCTCAGTAGACATTGTCTTACTGTTACTCATGATGTCCCCCACCCATGGTTTTCCACAAAAAGCTCTGCTAAAATCAAGGACTCTGCCTTGAAGAAGTTGAGGCCTTTCTGGCTTAGCACAGGGCACCCTCCTTCTCCATGTCACTCTTCTTGGACTGGTTTCTTATCACCTTTTTCTATCCTCCTTTTCTCTCTCTCTCTTTTTTTTTATTAAATCATAACTGTGTACATTAATGCAATAATGGGGTACACTGTGCTGTTTTTATATACAATTTGAAATATTTTCACCAACCTGGTTAACATGGCCTTCATGGCATTTTATTAGTTATTGTGTTAAGACATTTGTATTCTACATTTAGAAAGATTCACATGTACCCTTGTAAGATGGACCATAGGTGTGGTCCCACCACTCACCCGCCCTCTACCCATCCTCCCCGCTTCCCTCCTCTCCATCTCCCCCTTCCCCATATTCTTGGGCTATAATTGGGCTATAGCTTTCATATGAAAGCTACAAATTAGTTTCATAGTAGGGCTGAGTACATTGGATACTTTTTCTTACATTCTTGAGATACTTTGCAAAGAAGAATATGTTCCAGCT